>CM038121.1:1882415-2005540 GCA_001642375.2 Mentha longifolia | reverse complement strand
CAGAGAGCAAGGGACAGAGCTCGCGTCAGAAGCTTCCAAGGTCTTGAAAGCTGCAAGGATCAAGCTGACAAGAGAGAGCCAACTGATTGGCTACCAGTGGAAGATCAGCCCTTGTGGGACGAGTTCCTAAACCAGTTCATCTTACACCACTACTGGTTGCAGGTTGATGCTCGCTACAGTGGTGACTCCAAAACTGCCTTTTACAATTAGATGCAAGCTTTTCCCGACCGCGAATTCATTAAAAGAGTCCGCGCGAAAGCTGCAGAGGCGAAGGTCACGATCAATCCGCCTAAAATAGAGACCTTCCAACCTCCTACTGTCTGCGCACTGATACTCCAGATATCGACCGGATCAATACTTTCATAAGGAATATCTCAGCTCAGTACGGTTGCAAGACCACAGGCTGTGATAAGTACAAGTCTATCCGTGACAGTATCTACGCAGCTATGGGATCTGTAAGCAAGGAGAAGATCGCTGAAGAGAGATTCAAGACTATGAGGAAGTGACTTGATCGTTTTCTTTCATTTGTTATATCAACTCTGTAATCTGTGTACATCAATTCAGTTGATATTATAAATGAAAAATGATCATATTTTGTTCCTGATGACAAAATCTCATTGTCCAGGCCTCTGCATGTTATGTTTTAAATTTACTAACACTTTCTCTCATGCAGCTGGCTGAACTTCAAACCTTGGTTATGGTTTGGTAAAGTTCACATCTTCTAAGTCAAGATGTAAAGTGTGGGTTTCGGCATTATCAAAAAGGGGGAAATTGTTGGGAACCTTTTCTCTCTTTGAACTAAGTTTTGATAATGCTATTAGAAACCACACTTAGACAATAGACTTTAATTGGAACAGGCTGGTCTCCGTGTTTGGATCAGTCAAGCTTAACCCGAATAGGTTGCTATGTAAAAGTCAAGGTTGGTAGTGCAACCTTGTACCTATTCTACTCAAACCTGTCATAATGTTCCTTTATGTAATCTGTCTATGTAATCTGCTCCAACCATACTCGAAGATTTCTTGCGAAGATTATAGAAGACTGAAGACAGTTCGAGGTATAGGAAGCGTGACCTGCAAAGTCCAACCTGAGCTGTGACTGAGGAACTTGTCCTCAACTCAACGTCATAATTGTGTCAGTGTACGGTTCTGCACATACTGACACACATAACGGCTCTATTACAAATGTTTCTCTATAAATACTTCAAGACATTCAAGAAAGAAAGAACGGGAAACTCAAATTACAAGCTGAAACGTTGCAGAAATCTCAAGCTAAATATTCACACAATCAACACTCAAAATCACTATAGCTTTCCCAAGTGTTGATCTTTGTAGATTTCTATTGTTTCTAGAATCTGTCTTACTAGAACACAATCCACACTCTCACTACCATCACTGTTGATATTCAGTGGAGTTGATAGAGTTGTATTCCAAACGGTGATAGCTTTTCACAGCTTTCCAGTTTGATTATTCGTGCTAGTTGTTTAGCTTTAGTAAGATTGTATGTAAGTTTGCATGTAAAGTTAGAAGAGACACGACTCAAGATTCGTTCTAGATTCAGTCTATAGAGAGACTTGAATTTGGACTGGAACCTCCACCAGTGTTAAAAGGAGCAAAAAATCTCAAGTTAAGGGATTACAGATTCGACGGGATCTGGCGTGGACGTAGGAGCTGTTTACTCCGAACCACGATAAAAACTCCTCGTGTTTCTCTGTTCTTATCTGTTTTCACACAGTTTGCATGCTCACAACCTGCACGATTGTAACCTGTCTTGCATGTGCACTGTCTTTGAAAACTGTCCTTGAAAACTGTTTCTAAAAACTGTTTTCTGAAAAACTATTAGCCACTTTCATAGTTTGCATGAACACTTGTTTGAACTAAAGTTTTCTTTGAAAACTGTGTTGAAAACTGTTAGCCAACCTTTCCACCAAACTTCCGCACGCAGGTTAGTTTTGCAAGCTCAGCAGTTCACTGTTTGAGCTGGAAAAACTAAGCTGCTCTGATTAACTGAAGTGACGACTCAGTAAGATCAAATTGTTTTGAAAAGTCAAAACGGTTGGCTAATTGGTGTATTCCCCCCCCCCCATACACCAATATCTATTTATCGGGACCTACACTTCACAACAATGGTAATTTGGCTTTCTACCCACTTATGTGTTGGGGTTGTTGTATATAGCTAAAGCAAAAACGTGTTTTAGTATATATGACATGTATTCCACTGGTAACAATCACCTATCTGAATAAATATATTAATAAGAATAAGCCCTATATCTCATGTTTTATAACACGTGGACGGCTCGGGTGTCAGGGAGATCACGCAGCGTTCGACAATAATTATGAGATATAAACAGTGTCACAGTCGAGATAGCTTGGAGAAAACTATCGGTTTAGACTGCAACATAACGGTAGTGGCGGGTCTCAGTCGCTAGTTATGTTGGTACGGTGGAACGTATTGACAGATCGAGTGAGATAAGGTTCTTCTGATACTGACCCTAGCAATAGGTGAAGAACTAGAGATCTCGGGATTTAGAGATATGATCTTAATCTCGATATGCTATTAGAGATATATGTGTTGTTCACTGTTACTTTGACTTGTATAGCTAAGGGTCTATCGCAGCATCCCTGATGACTTGCATCTTGGGTAACATGAGGGCACATAGTATGTCTAATTAGTTATATCGAGACACCGTGTCCGTATTAGGTTGAGAGATATCCCCTCAGGGAGTTCACAAGGTTTATTATACCAAGTCATGCATGCTGATTAAGTTCAGGTATAATAATAAGGGTGAACGGGTACTACTTGAGGAGAATAAGATGTTAATTAATTATGAGCAGTCAGAGGAGCTCTAATTAATTAATGGATATCGGAGTCATTAAACACGGGGATAGCTCTAAATAAAGTATCAGCCCCAATCTACAAATTGGGACAGAGCGGTGATTCAGTTGTGATTCTTTAGTGGAATGCATCACAGCTCTAATGAAATTAATGTTCTGGGTTGATCATGGTTATTTCATTAGGTAAGGCTAAACTCTGTCTGGTACATAGATCCCTGGGGTGGCCCAAGAGCTCTTCAGGAAAGGAATTCAAGGTATTATTGAGGGATATCAGTTTTGGACTAAAAAAGGCATTATGGGCTTAAGCCCATTAATGTGGCGCCTACTGTAGTGTAGGGGACGCCAGTTTCCTCTTTTAGTGTCCATCTGATCTCAATAATTGTACTCTGGTTAATTATATAATTATGGAATAAATTAATATCTAATTAATTAAGATTTATTCTTAATTAATGAATTAGATAATTAATTTAATAATTATATATTATTTTCCTTATAATAATTAGGATTAATTCTAATTATATTTAATTAGAATTTGTTCCAGTAATTATTAACTAAACCGGGCTTTAATTAATTAAAGCCCGTGACTTAGTGGACAAGGAATAGGGGCGGCACTTCTCCTTATAAATAAGGAGGAGGGGATTCTCAAAACCTAAGGGTTGAAGTTTTGAGGGTAGAGATCGGCGCCTGTCATCAGAGGGAGAGTTCCTGGTTCCAAAGTTCCTAGACGCCCACACAGTCGAAGAACTTCGAGGAAAGGGATCACACCTCAGTAATCTAGACCTGTAGATTACTCCGTCGGCACAGATCTGAGGTATAACATTCTAAACTCGATTATATGATTTAGTTGCATTTAAATTATCACATCCAATTCGAAGATCCTGTGGGAAAAAGGAATGCTTTCAAGCAGCAGTTCCAACAACTGGTATCAGAGCCACGGTTCTAGAATTGGCTCTGTGATAATTGGATTAAATGTATGTTCATGCATTCGAGTCAATTATGTTATAAACTGTGCATGCTGCTGTCCGGGAACAACGTGTGTTGTTTTTTATCCCGTTTTATTCGGTTTTTTCGTGTTGTTTTTCAAATCGGTGAGAAATAAGGTACCGATTAGAATAGGATTTGTTTTTCTGTAAATTTCTTTGTATTTGTCGATTTCTTGTAAATTCTGTACGGTGGAGATCGAGTGAAGAAATTGAAGAATGAGGCACGAGAATCGAGGGAGACGGCGGCGACGACGCGCGTGGAAGCGCTTGTCACACACGCGCGTACATGGCAACGACGGCAGCAGCCGTTCAGCCGCGATCTCGGCGCTGCAGCTTCTTCGATCGATCAACATCGGAACCCTAGGGCTCAACGACGTCGATCGGAGGCTGAGGCAGTGCCGGGGCAAAGGCGGCGGCGGTCCGAGGCGGTGGAAGCTGCGGCGGCCAGAAACCCTAGGGTTTCTGGCTCGCGCATGGCTACTCGAGCCTTGGGCTAGCTGCGTCGTGCACCTGGGCTCACGCCTGGGTGCTGGTCGATGCCGGGCGAGAACGGACGGCAGTGGTGCAGAGACGGACGAATGGCGAGGCGACGACGGCGATCGGTGGCTGAGCGAACCAGCTAGGATTTCGCAAGCTTGATCGCGATCAGCGTCGAGTCTACAGCAGCAGCAACTCAGCACCGGCCCAGGTGCTGAGCGGAGGTGATGGCGGACAGCTGCGGGCGGAGGCGGATGACGGCGGCAGCGATAGGGTTTTTCGCTGCACGCACGCCGTCGAGGGCTTCTGCTCCGACTGCTGCGATTGCTCCAACTGCTGCGGCTGCTGCTGTGGTTTCTGGGCGGCTGCTGGACAGCGGACGATCGCGGCAGAGGTGGTGGCTGGATGTTGCAGCAGCCATGGCGACGGGCGGCGGCGAAATTTTTCTGCGCGCAGACCCGTCGTTTACTGCGGCTGTTCCGGCTGCTGCTGCACGCGGTGGCTCGACGCCGGAGCCCTCTTGGTGCCGGGAGGCTCGTCGAGCCAGTGGGAGCGGTCGGCGGTGGCGGTGGTTTATCGGCGAAGCTGCAGCAGCGTCGGAGGCTCGAAGAAGATGAAGACGACGATGATGATGGTGATCAGGCCAGGATGCCGGGCTGGGCTCGGGCCGGGCTGCAAGGGACGCAGCTGGCCCGTTCGCCCAGCCCACACGCGATCCGACCCGATCCGGCCCGTTTGACACGTATGATGACGGCGCGTGTGATGCACGCACGTATGTCGTCGTGACACGTGTCAGTGACGTGGCAAGCGAACGAGGGATGTTCGTTTTTCAACGAACGGTCCTTGTCGTTCAACGAGGGCTAAGGTTTTCCGAAACTTTAGTGTGATCGTTGACGGTTAGGTTTTTGTAACCTAGTTCGTTTCAAAAATCATTCGTCTCGTCTCATTTTGGAAATAGGGAATTCCGCGCCCTAATTCCATTTCGAGCTACTTGCTAATTATGGAAGGTGGACTTGAAGACCAAGTGAAGACTTTCCAAGACCGAAGCTTGTTTCGGATTTAATTAATTAAATTGTAATAGATAGGTTTTATCCTTCCCGGTCGGCAGCCTATTTATTTATTTAATTAATTATGCATGCTATGGATGGTTTAAATTACGCAATGAGATAAAAGCATGTTTTGCATGTTATTGTTGCTTTTATTAAATGCGTAATAGAAACAAACATGCCTAAGGTGTCAATAGCATGGATTTATGATTTCAAAAGCGAGCATGTTTTATTACTTGCGCTTAGAAATCATGCGGTAGGACTTAATTGTCAACGTGCTTCGTATATCGCATAAAACCCTTTGAAAATAAAAAGACTAAGCGGTAAAATCAATTAGTTTTAATTAATTAATTGGGGACCTCCATATTTGGTTTTAGACGAAGTCAAGGATTAGAATCGGATAGACGTCCACCTACGTGGCCTACACGATATCGAACCCCTTGCCCGTATATTCGTCGGTAAAATTTCTCAATAACTTAGAATATTCTTTAGGAGAGTGGGAGTTGTACGAGTAAACGTCCACCCTACGTGGCTTGCACGTACAGGCTCTAACTCGGTCCTTAGTGGAAATTTTAAGTGAGATAATCTAAGAGGGCATCTACAATACTGGCATAGTTCTCGTTTTCTATGCTATCTTGTAGATAAACTCGGTTAGGTGAATAATATGGTTAAAGCTTAGCTACTAATTGATGAATCCTCCCTATGAGGTCACTTCTCAAAATAGTAGGGTCCGGTTAAGGTACGGGTTATTATTTCTTTAGTTCACAAGGGTCCATGTGATGATAAGAGAAATAAACTGGCTCTAGAAGTCATGGTCGAAAATTTCATGCTTGCCTGGTCGCCCTACGTGACTCAAGTTTAAAATTTTTGGGCTACTCGTTTGTTGGTTCAATGTTATTTATTCAAAGGGTTATAACATTGATAACATAAATTATTTTTATTAAATAAGTTGTTAACTGTCAACTTATGTTATTTGGTTTCAGATATGTCTTTGTCCTCAATACGCAATAAAATAAATCGTTTGCTAAATTTCCCTAATGGAATTCCTGAGTATTTCCGTGAGAAGCTGCTAAGAACCTTGGCAAGAAAAGAAATGGAGTTAATGAGGTTTGTGGATTATTTCGATATGAAACGGTACCTCAAGGTGTTCACACATTTCTCTGTCACATACTTCTAAAATGGAGGAAAGATGGCGGGAAGAACGAGGTGTGAAATCTTGCTTTCTACTTTCCCTGATTGGTTTTTGGCCTTAAGGGAAGAAGTTGTTGGTGAAGTTCATCATGAGGATGTCTTTGCTTTATGTGAAGAATTACTCAAAATTGATGAAGTCAGGATCAACTTAATCCAAGAAGCAAGAAGGGAAAATCGACTCGATCAAGGGAAACCTCCCAATGAAGAAAAGGTTATGAGATACTCATCAACCTGGATGAAAATGAATATACCATAAGTGACTATGTTCAGTCACAAAGGTATAGGAGGTTTCTTGATTTTGTTGATGCAACCAGAGCTAAGGTTCAGTTAGCATGCGAACATAAACTTCCAGCCAAGAAAGTTTATGTAAGGCGGAATAAGAAACAAAAGATAGATGAAGGTATGTCTCTAAATGTAACATGGTGAAACATATTAGCATTGGTTTAGTCCTTTATTGGACGGATTGAACTGGTGGATACTAATTATGGTTTGTTACATGTGTTTCTTTGTAGGCGATGCCACAAAGGATGATGGGGCGGCTTCGAGTCCTGGTGTCAGCGAGCATTGATGGTTGATGCGGTTGCTGATTACTCGAAGACTTCTGTTTTTTTGTTTTATCTTTTGGTTTTGAGATAGATGTTTGGGATGATACATTACTTTACTGTTTTTCATTACATTGGTGCCAAGTTTTGGCGGTACATTTGTTTTGAATTAGTTTATGGATGATTTCGGTTTTAACATTTGTGTTAATTTGATTTTAACACTGGTTGTTAAATGTTTTTCATTCATGTGTTGAAGTAATTATCTAGTAACATGGAATATCTCAAATATGATTAGATAAATGTAGTTGTTTCTTTGTTTCTCACCTCTTTTCTCATCTTGTTTTGAAACATTACTAAACTATGTCAAGTATCTATAATTCTACCTTACAATTTGAGTATAAATTGGCATTATGACCGATTTTAACTCAAGTTGGATATAAGGGATATTTGCATGTATCATACTGCAAATTAGTTGAATTAAGATTGGTGATAAGTTGGATTAGTAAAAGTTTCAATAAAAGATTAAAAGGATAAGGTGATGAAAAAGATCGTTATTGAACGAATGTTCAAAAATGATAGGATCATTCAAGGAATTTCAATAAGTCAAGAAGTACAAGAATGAATAGTCACAAGTATTCTGCACAAGGTCATCTTTATTGCAGTGGGAGTGTTTTTTGAAATAGAACACTAAATCGTTTTCATATACATCAAGAAATTAGGTTTCTTGGAAAATGTACATGAGGAAAGAAACGACCACATGGAAAGTTTATATGAGAAGGTTAAAGTAATTGATACGATCCATGTTAATTTGCAAGGTTCATTGTTGGATTTAGATTCATGATGAAAAGTGCAATGGCAATGGAAGAACAAAGTTGATATGAAAAATATAGAAAAAGTTTTCTATATTTCTATATTAACACCTTTTGTACCTCATAAGTTACAATCCAATATCTGTTTAAAGTCAATGGCTTTTGGCAGGAAAATATTTGGATATAACGGTTATGTTGGATCAAATGTGTATCAATTAAGGACATTATTCTGAATGCTTGATAACTTTTGCGGAAATTCGAATAATAGGAACATTTATGGAATGACATGCATAAAATCAAATTTTATGGAACGTGTCAATAAATGTTATAGTTCTCATGGTAATGAAGATGATAGGTGTGATTTTCTTGTACATTATGTGATGATATCACTAACTTTGGCAACATTGTGAGAGTATTATCAGACATAATGGTGGTGGTTATCCGGACAGTTTAAGACGCAGAATTTGAATAATGTAGGGTATATCCATAAGGATTGTATACATGATTCAAGTATTCTACGTAGGTTACTGTTCTGACTAGGTTATCGATATAAACTATATCGAAAAAGTGTCAGATATTTGCTATTGTTGCGTGCAAGGTAACAAATATAGTTCGTTAATGAACACGGATAATCGGGGAGTGTGTTGGTAAATGAGGTAATCGACCTTAAATCTATGTGTTCACTTAGAAAAGGAGAACCATACCTTGGAGAATCTCGGAACAGTAAAATGTTTATGAGAGTTCTTTCATGACAAGCTAAATATGTAGTGGGAGCTACTAAAGCAGCTGTATGGTTGGAAACTTTACTTTGTGAAATGGTAGTAATCCTATCTTGCAAGAAATCTCACATGAGTTTTCAAGTGCAGAAGCAAGATCTATGGATTTGTCAACCTGGGAAAACACATAGGAGTACCGATTGGTTTATGTAACCATAAGGCGATATTGCGTGTATAAAGGAACATTAAAGCAGGAATGTTTATATGGCGGTTTATTCACTAAATTGAGTATGCCGGCACCTCGGAAGCACGTGGTGGGCATTGTCTCAGTGATCCTCCCACGGTAAAATCTTTCAGTATAAGTGGGAGAAGATGTGAAATACAGTGATGCCATATAGTTTCCGATAGACACATGGGTATACTAAAAGTTTTTACTTTAGTATAAGTGGGAGATTGTTGGGGTTGTTGTATATAGCTAAAGCAAAAACGTGTTTTAGTATATATGACATGTATTCCACTGGTAACAATCACCTAGCTGAATAAATATATTAATAAGAATAAGCCCTATATCTCATGTTTTAGAACACGTGGACGGCTCAGGTGTCAGGGAGATCACGCAGCGTTCGACAATAATTATGAGATATAAACAGTGTCACAGTCGAGATAGCTTGGGAAAACTATCGGTTTAGACTGCAACATAACGGTAGTGGCGGGTCTCAGTCGCTAGTTATGTTGGTACGGTGGAACGTATTGACAGGATCGAGTGAGATAAGGTTCTTCTGATACTGACCCTAGCAATAGGTGAAGAACTAGAGATCTCGGGATTTAGAGATATGATCTTAATCTCGATATGCTATTAGAGATATATGTGTTGTTCACTGTTACTTTGACTTGTATAGCTAAGGGTCTATCGCAGCATCCCTGATGACTTGCATCTTGGGTAACATGAGGGCATATAGTATGTCTAATTAGTTATATCGAGACACCGTGTCCGTATTAGGTTGAGAGATATCCCCTCAGGGAGTTCACAAGGTTTATTATACCAAGTCATGCATGCTGATTAAGTTCAGGTATAATAATAAGGGTGAACGGGTACTACTTGAGGAGAATAAGATGTTAATTAATTATGAGCAGTCAGAGGAGCTCTAATTAATTAATGGATATCGGAGTCATTAAACACGGGGATAGCTCTAAATAAAGTATCAGCCCCAATCTACAAATTGGGACAGAGCGGTGATTCAGTTGTGATTCTTTAGTGGAATGCATCACAGCTCTAATGAAATTAATGTTCTGGGTTGATCATGGTTATTTCATTAGGTAAGGCTAAACTCTGTCTGGTACATAGATCCCTGGGGTGGCCCAAGAGCTCTTCAGGAAAGGAATTCAAGGTATTATTGAGGGATATCAGTTTTGGACTAAAAAAGGCATTATGGGCTTAAGCCCATTAATGTGGCGCCTACTGTAGTGTAGGGGACGCCAGTTTCCTCTTTTAGTGTCCATCTGATCTCAATAATTGTACTCTGGTTAATTATATAATTATGGAATAAATTAATATCTAATTAATTAAGATTTATTCTTAATTAATGAATTAGATAATTAATTTAATAATTATATATTATTTTCCTTATAATAATTAGGATTAATTCTAATTATATTTAATTAGAATTTGTTCCAGTAATTATTAACTAAACCGGGCTTTAATTAATTAAAGCCCGTGACTTAGTGGACAAGGAATAGGGGCGGCACTTCTCCTTATAAATAAGGAGGAGGGGATTCTCAAAACCTAAGGGTTGAAGTTTTGAGGGTAGAGATCGGCGCCTGTCATCAGAGGGAGAGTTCCTGGTTCCAAAGTTCCTAGACGCCCACACAGTCGAAGAACTTCGAGGAAAGGGATCACACCTCAGTAATCTAGGACCTGTAGATTACTCCGTCGGCACAGATCTGAGGTATAACATTCTAAACTCGATTATATGATTTAGTTGCATTTAAATTATCACATCCAATTCGAAGATCCTGTGGGAAAAAGGAATGCTTTCAAGCAGCAGTTCCAACAACTGATATCAGAGCCACGGTTCTAGAATTGGCTCTGTGATAATTGGATTAAATGTATGTTCATGCATTCGAGCCAATTATGTTATAAACTGTGCATGCTGCTGTCCGGGAACAACGTGTGTTGTTTTTTATCCCGTTTTATTCGGTTTTTTCGTGTTGTTTTTCAAATCGGTGAGAAATAAGGTACCGATTAGAATAGGATTCATTTTTCTGTAAATTTCTTTGTATTTGTCGATTTCTTGTAAATTCTGTACGGTGGAGATCGAGTGAAGAAATTGAAGAATGAGGCACGAGAATCGAGGGAGACGGCGGCGACGACGCGCGTGGAAGCGCGTGTACACACACGCGCGTACACGGCAACTACGGCAGCAGCCGTTCAGCCGCGATCTCGGCGCTGCAGCTTCTTCGATCGATCAACATCGGAACCCTAGGGCTCAACGACATCGATCGGAGGCTGAGGCAGTGCCGGGGCAAAGGCGGCGGCGGTCCGAGGCGGTGGAAGCTGCGGCGGCCAGAAACCCTAGGGTTTCTGGCTCGCGCATGGCTACTCGAGCCTTGGGCTGGCTGCGTCGTGCACCTGGGCTCACGCCTGGGTGCTGGTCGATGCCGGGCGAGAACGGACGGCAGTGGTGCAGAGACGGACGACTGGCGAGGCGACGACGGCGATCGGTGGCTGACCGAACCAGCTAGGATTTCGCGAGCTTGATCGCGATTAGCGTCGAGTCTACAGCAGCAGCAACTCAGCACCGGCCCAGGTGCTGAGCGGAGGTGATGGCGGACAGCTGCGGGCGGAGGCGGATGACGGCGGCAGCGATAGGGTTTTTCGCTGCACGCACGCCGTCGAGGGCTTCTGCTCCGACTGCTGCGATTGCTCCAACTGCTGCGGCTGCTGCTGTGGTTTCTGGGTGGCTGCTGGACAGCGGACGATCGCGGCAGAGGTGGTGGCTGGATGTTGCAGCAGCCATGGCGACGGGCGGCGGCGAAATTTTTCTGCGCGCAGACCCGTCGTTTACTGCGGCTGTTCCGGCTGCTGCTGCACGCGGTGGCTCGACGCCGGAGCCCTCTTGGTGCCGGGAGGCTCGTCGAGCCAGTGGGAGCGGTCGGCGGTGGCGGTGGTTTATCGGCGAAGCTGCAGCAGCGTCGGAGGCTCGAAGAAGATGAAGACGACGATGATGATGGTGATCAGGCCAGGATGCCGGGCTGGGCTCGGGCCGGGCTGCAAGGGACGCAGCTGGCCCGTTCGCCCAGCCCACACGCGATCCGACCCGATCCGGCCCGTTTGACACGTATGATGACGGCGCGTGTGATGCACGCACGTATGTCGTCGTGACACGTGTCAGTGACGTGGCAAGCGAACGAGGGATGTTCGTTTTTCAACGAACGGTCCTTGTCGTTCAACGAGGGCTAAGGTTTTCCGAAACTTTAGTGTGATCGTTGACGGTTAGGTTTTTGTAACCTAGTTCGTTTCAAAAATCATTCGTCTCGTCTCATTTTGGAAATAGGGAATTCCGCGCCCTAATTCCATTTCGAGCTACTTGCTAATTATGGAAGGTGGACTTGAAGACCAAGTGAAGACTTTCCAAGACCGAAGCTTGTTTCGGATTTAATTAATTAAATTGTAATAGATAGGTTTTATCCTTCCCGGTCGGCAGCCTATTTATTTATTTAATTAATTATGCATGCTATGGATGGTTTAAATTACGCAATGAGATAAAAGCATGTTTTGCATGTTATTGTTGCTTTTATTAAATGCGTAATAGAAACAAACATGCCTAAGGTGTCAATAGCATGGATTTATGATTTCAAAAGCGAGCATGTTTTATTACTTGCGCTTAGAAATCATGCGGTAGGACTTAATTGTCAACGTGCTTCGTATATCGCATAAAACCCTTTGAAAATAAAAAGACTAAGCGGTAAAATCAATTAGTTTTAATTAATTAATTGGGGACCTCCATATTTGGTTTTAGACGAAGTCAAGGATTAGAATCGGATAGACGTCCACCTACGTGGCCTACACGATATCGAACCCCTTGCCCGTATATTCGTCGGTAAAATTTCTCAATAACTTAGAATATTCTTTAGGAGAGTGGGAGTTGTACGAGTAAACGTCCACCCTACGTGGCTTGCACGTACAGGCTCTAACTCGGTCCTTAGTGGAAATTTTAAGTGAGATAATCTAAGAGGGCATCTACAATACTGGCATAGTTCTCGTTTTCTATGCTATCTTGTAGATAAACTCGGTTAGGTGAATAATATGGTTAAAGCTTAGCTACTAATTGATGAATCCTCCCTATGAGGTCACTTCTCAAAATAGTAGGGTCCGGTTAAGGTACGGGTTATTATTTCTTTAGTTCACAAGGGTCCATGTGATGATAAGAGAAATAAACTGGCTCTAGAAGTCATGGTCGAAAATTTCATGCTTGCCTGGTCGCCCTACGTGACTCAAGTTTAAAATTTTTGGGCTACTCGTTTGTTGGTTCAATGTTATTTATTCAAAGGGTTATAACATTGATAACATAAATTATTTTTATTAAATAAGTTGTTAACTGTCAACTTATGTTATTTGGTTTCAGATATGTCTTTGTCCTCAATACGCAATAAAATAAATCGTTTGCTAAATTTCCCTAATGGAATTCCTGAGTATTTCCGTGAGAAGCTGCTAAGAACCTTGGCAAGAAAAGAAATGGAGTTAATGAGGTTTGTGGATTATTTCGATATGAAACGGTACCTCAAGGTGTTCACACATTTCTCTGTCACATACTTCTAAAATGGAGGAAAGATGGCGGGAAGAACGAGGTGTGAAATCTTGCTTTCTACTTTCCCTGATTGGTTTTTGGCCTTAAGGGAAGAAGTTGTTGGTGAAGTTCATCATGAGGATGTCTTTGCTTTATGTGAAGAATTACTCAAAATTGATGAAGTCAGGATCAACTTAATCCAAGAAGCAAGAAGGGAAAATCGACTCGATCAAGGGAAACCTCCCAATGAAGAAAAGGTTATGAGATACTCATCAACCTGGGATGAAAATGAATATACCATAAGTGACTATGTTCAGTCACAAAGGTATAGGAGGTTTCTTGATTTTGTTGATGCAACCAGAGCTAAGGTTCAGTTAGCATGCGAACATAAACTTCCAGCCAAGAAAGTTTATGTAAGGCGGAATAAGAAACAAAAGATAGATGAAGGTATGTCTCTAAATGTAACATGGTGAAACATATTAGCATTGGTTTAGTCCTTTATTGGACGGATTGAACTGGTGGATACTAATTATGGTTTGTTACATGTGTTTCTTTGTAGGCGATGCCACAAAGGATGATGGGGCGGCTTCGAGTCCTGGTGTCAGCGAGCATTGATGGTTGATGCGGTTGCTGATTACTCGAAGACTTCTGTTTTTTTGTTTTATCTTTTGGTTTTGAGATAGATGTTTGGGATGATACATTACTTTACTGTTTTTCATTACATTGGTGCCAAGTTTTGGCGGTACATTTGTTTTGAATTAGTTTATGGATGATTTCGGTTTTAACATTTGTGTTAATTTGATTTTAACACTGGTTGTTAAATGTTTTTCATTCATGTGTTGAAGTAATTATCTAGTAACATGGAATATCTCAAATATGATTAGATAAATGTAGTTGTTTCTTTGTTTCTCACCTCTTTTCTCATCTTGTTTTGAAACATTACTAAACTATGTCAAGTATCTATAATTCTACCTTACAATTTGAGTATAAATTGGCATTATGACCGATTTTAACTCAAGTTGGATATAAGGGATATTTGCATGTATCATACTGCAAATTAGTTGAATTAAGATTGGTGATAAGTTGGATTAGTAAAAGTTTCAATAAAAGATTAAAAGGATAAGGTGATGAAAAAGATCGTTATTGAACGAATGTTCAAAAATGATAGGATCATTCAAGGAATTTCAATAAGTCAAGAAGTACAAGAATGAATAGTCACAAGTATTCTGCACAAGGTCATCTTTATTGCAGTGGGAGTGTTTTTTGAAATAGAACACTAAATCGTTTTCATATACATCAAGAAATTAGGTTTCTTGGAAAATGTACATGAGGAAAGAAACGACCACATGGAAAGTTTATATGAGAAGGTTAAAGTAATTGATACGATCCATGTTAATTTGCAAGGTTCATTGTTGGATTTAGATTCATGATGAAAAGTGCAATGGCAATGGAAGAACAAAGTTGATATGAAAAATATAGAAAAAGTTTTCTATATTTCTATATTAACACCTTTTGTACCTCATAAGTTACAATCCAATATCTGTTTAAAGTCAATGGCTTTTGGCAGGAAAATATTTGGATATAACGGTTATGTTGGATCAAATGTGTATCAATTAAGGACATTATTCTGAATGCTTGATAACTCTTGCGGAAATTCGAATAATAGGAACATTTATGGAATGACATGCATAAAATCAAATTTTATGGAACGTGTCAATAAATGTTATAGTTCTCATGGTAATGAAGATGATAGGTGTGATTTTCTTGTACATTATGTGATGATATCACTAACTTTGGCAACATTGTGAGAGTATTATCAGACATAATGGTGGTGGTTATCCGGACAGTTTAAGACGCAGAATTTGAATAATGTAGGGTATATCCATAAGGATTGTATACATGATTCAAGTATTCTACGTAGGTTACTGTTCTGACTAGGTTATCGATATAAACTATATCGAAAAAGTGTCAGATATTTGCTATTGTTGCGTGCAAGGTAACAAATATAGTTCGTTAATGAACACGGATAATCGGGGAGTGTGTTGGTAAATGAGGTAATCGACCTTAAATCTATGTGTTCACTTAGAAAAGGAGAACCATACCTTGGAGAATCTCGGAACAGTAAAATGTTTATGAGAGTTCTTTCATGACAAGCTAAATATGTAGTGGGAGCTACTAAAGCAGCTGTATGGTTGGAAACTTTACTTTGTGAAATGGTAGTAATCCTATCTTGCAAGAAATCTCACATGAGTTTTCAAGTGCAGAAGCAAGATCTATGGATTTGTCAACCTGGAAAACACATAGGAGTACCGATTGGTTTATGTAACCATAAGGCGATATTGCGTGTATAAAGGAACATTAAAGCAGGAATGTTTATATGGCGGTTTATTCACTAAATTGAGTATGCCGGCACCTCGGAAGCACGTGGTGGGCATTGTCTCAGTGATCCTCCCACGGTAAAATCTTTCAGTATAAGTGGGAGAAGATGTGAAATACAGTGATGCCATATAGTTTCCGATAGACACATGGGTATACTAAAAGTTTTTACTTTAGTATAAGTGGGAGATTGTTGGGGTTGTTGTATATAGCTAAAGCAAAAACGTGTTTTAGTATATATGACATGTATTCCACTGGTAACAATCACCTAGCTGAATAAATATATTAATAAGAATAAGCCCTATATCTCATGTTTTAGAACACGTGGACGGCTCAGGTGTCAGGGAGATCACGCAGCGTTCGACAATAATTATGAGATATAAACAGTGTCACAGTCGAGATAGCTTGGGAAAACTATCGGTTTAGACTGCAACATAACGGTAGTGGCGGGTCTCAGTCGCTAGTTATGTTGGTACGGTGGAACGTATTGACATGATCGAGTGAGATAAGGTTCTTCTGATACTGACCCTAGCAATAGGTGAAGAACTAGAGATCTCGGGATTTAGAGATATGATCTTAATCTCGATATGTTATTAGAGATATATGTGTTGTTCACTGTTACTTTGACTTGTATAGCTAAGGGTCTATCGCAGCATCCCTGATGACTTGCATCTTGGGTAACATGAGGGCATATAGTATGTCTAATTAGTTATATCGAGACACCGTGTCCGTATTAGGTTGAGAGATATCCCCTCAGGGAGTTCACAAGGTTTATTATACCAAGTCATGCATGCTGATTAAGTTCAGGTATAATAATAACGGGTGAACGGGTACTACTTGAGGAGAATAAGATGTTAATTAATTATGAGCGGTCAGAGGAGCTCTAATTAATTAATGGATATCGGAGTCATTAAACACGGGGATAGCTCTAAATAAAGTATCAGCCCCAATCTACAAATTGGGACAGAGCGGTGATTCAGTTGTGATTCTTTAGTGGAATGCATCACATCTCTAATGAAATTAATGTTCTGGGTTGATCATGGTTATTTCATTAGGTAAGGCTAAACTCTGTCTGGTACATAGATCCCTGGGGTGGCCCAAGAGCTCTTCAGGAAAGGAATTCAAGGTATTATTGAGGGATATCAGTTTTGGACTAAAAAAAGGCATTATGGGCTTAAGCCCATTAATGTGGCGCCTACTGTAGTGTAGGGGACGCCAGTTTCCTCTTTTAGTGTCCATCTGATCTCAATAATTGTACTCTGGTTAATTATATAATTATGGAATAAATTAATATCTAATTAATTAAGATTTATTCTTAATTAATGAATTAGATAATTAATTTAATAATTATATATTATTTTCCTTATAATAATTAGGATTAATTCTAATTATATTTAATTAGAATTTGTTCCAGTAATTATTAACTAAACCGGGCTTTAATTAATTAAAGCCCGTGACTTAGTGGACAAGGAATAGGGGCGGCACTTCTCCTTATAAATAAGGAGGAGGGGATTCTCAAAACCTAAGGGTTGAAGTTTTGAGGGTAGAGATCGGCGCCTGTCATCAGAGGGAGAGTTCCTGGTTCCAAAGTTCCTAGACGCCCACACAGTCGAAGAACTTCGAGGAAAGGGATCACACCTCAGTAATCTAGACCTGTAGATTACTCCGTCGGCACAGATCTGAGGTATAACATTCTAAACTCGATTATATGATTTAGTTGCATTTAAATTATCACATCCAATTCGAAGATCCTGTGGGAAAAAGGAATGCTTTCAAGCAGCAGTTCCAACAACTGATATCAGAGCCACGGTTCTAGAATTGGCTCTGTGATAATTGGATTAAATGTATGTTCATGCATTCGAGCCAATTATGTTATAAACTGTGCATGCTGCTGTCCGGGAACAACGTGTGTTGTTTTTTATCCCGTTTTATTCGGTTTTTTCGTGTTGTTTTTCAAATCGGTGAGAAATAAGGTACCGATTAGAATAGGATTCATTTTTCTGTAAATTTCTTTGTATTTGTCGATTTCTTGTAAATTCTGTACGGTGGAGATCGAGTGAAGAAATTGAAGAATGAGGCACGAGAATCGAGGGAGACGGCGGCGACGACGCGCGTGGAAGCGCGTGACACACACGCGCGTACACGGCAACTACGGCAGCAGCCGTTCAGCCGCGATCTCGGCGCTGCAGCTTCTTCGATCGATCAACATCGGAACCCTAGGGCTCAACGACATCGATCGGAGGCTGAGGCAGTGCCGGGGCAAAGGCGGCGGCGGTCCGAGGCGGTGGAAGCTGCGGCGGCCAGAAACCCTAGGGTTTCTGGCTCGCGCATGGCTACTCGAGCCTTGGGCTGGCTGCGTCGTGCACCTGGGCTCATGCCTGGGTGCTGGTCGATGCCGGGCGAGAACGGACGGCAGTGGTGCAGAGACGGACGACTGGCGAGGCGACGACGGCGATCGGTGGCTGACCGAACCAGCTAGGATTTCGCGAGCTTGATCGCGATTAGCGTCGAGTCTACAGCAGCAGCAACTCAGCACCGGCCCAGGTGCTGAGCGGAGGTGATGGCGGACAGCTGCGGGCGGAGGCGGATGACGGCGGCAGCGATAGGGTTTTTCGCTGCACGCACGCCGTCGAGGGCTTCTGCTCCGACTGCTGCGATTGCTCCAACTGCTGCGGCTGCTGCTGTGGTTTCTGGGCGGCTGCTGGACAGCGGACGATCGCGGCAGAGGTGGTGGCTGGATGTTGCAGCAGCCATGGCGACGGGCGGCGGCGAAATTTTTCTGCGCGCAGACCCGTCGTTTACTGCGGCTGTTCCGGCTGCTGCTGCACGCGGTGGCTCGACGCCGGAGCCCTCTTGGTGCCGGGAGGCTCGTCGAGCCAGTGGGAGCGGTCGGCGGTGGCGGTGGTTTATCGGCGAAGCTGCAGCAGCGTCGGAGGCTCGAAGAAGATGAAGACGACGATGATGATGGTGATCAGGCCAGGATGCCGGGCTGGGCTCGGGCCGGGCTGCAAGGGACGCAGCTGGCCCGTTCGCCCAGCCCACACGCGATCCGACCCGATCCGGCCCGTTTGACACGTATGATGACGGCGCGTGTGATGCACGCACGTATGTCGTCGTGACACGTGTCAGTGACGTGGCAAGCGAACGAGGGATGTTCGTTTTTCAACGAACGGTCCTTGTCGTTCAACGAGGGCTAAGGTTTTCCGAAACTTTAGTGTGATCGTTGACGGTTAGGTTTTTGTAACCTAGTTCGTTTCAAAAATCATTCGTCTCGTCTCATTTTGGAAATAGGGAATTCCGCGCCCTAATTCCATTTCGAGCTACTTGCTAATTATGGAAGGTGGGACTTGAAGACCAAGTGAAGACTTTCCAAGACCGAAGCTTGTTTCGGATTTAATTAATTAAATTGTAATAGATAGGTTTTATCCTTCCCGGTCGGCAGCCTATTTATTTATTTAATTAATTATGCATGCTATGGATGGTTTAAATTACGCAATGAGATAAAAGCATGTTTTGCATGTTATTGTTGCTTTTATTAAATGCGTAATAGAAACAAACATGCCTAAGGTGTCAATAGCATGGATTTATGATTTCAAAAGCGAGCATGTTTTATTACTTGCGCTTAGAAATCATGCGGTAGGACTTAATTGTCAACGTGCTTCGTATATCGCATAAAACCCTTTGAAAATAAAAAGACTAAGCGGTAAAATCAATTAGTTTTAATTAATTAATTGGGGACCTCCATATTTGGTTTTAGACGAAGTCAAGGATTAGAATCGGATAGACGTCCACCTACGTGGCCTACACGATATCGAACCCCTTGCCCGTATATTCGTCGGTAAAATTTCTCAATAACTTAGAATATTCTTTAGGAGAGTGGGAGTTGTACGAGTAAACGTCCACCCTACGTGGCTTGCACGTACAGGCTCTAACTCGGTCCTTAGTGGAAATTTTAAGTGAGATAATCTAAGAGGGCATCTACAATACTGGCATAGTTCTCGTTTTCTATGCTATCTTGTAGATAAACTCGGTTAGGTGAATAATATGGTTAAAGCTTAGCTACTAATTGATGAATCCTCCCTATGAGGTCACTTCTCAAAATAGTAGGGTCCGGTTAAGGTACGGGTTATTATTTCTTTAGTTCACAAGGGTCCATGTGATGATAAGAGAAATAAACTGGCTCTAGAAGTCATGGTTGAAAATTTCATGCTTGCCTGGTCGCCCTACGTGACTCAAGTTTAAAATTTTTGGGCTACTCGTTTGTTGGTTCAATGTTATTTATTCAAAGGGTTATAACATTGATAACATAAATTATTTTTATTAAATAAGTTGTTAACTGTCAACTTTGGTTATTTGGTTTCAGATATGTCTTTGTCCTCAATACGCAATAAAATAAATCGTTTGCTAAATTTCCCTAATGGAATTCCTGAGTATTTCCGTGAGAAGCTGCTAAGAACCTTGGCAAGAAAAGAAATGGAGTTAATGAGGTTTGTGGATTATTTCGATATGAAACGGTACCTCAAGGTGTTCACACATTTCTCTGTCACATACTTCTAAAATGGAGGAAAGATGGCGGGAAGAACGAGGTGTGAAATCTTGCTTTCTACTTTCCCTGATTGGTTTTTGGCCTTAAGGGAAGAAGTTGTTGGTGAAGTTCATCATGAGGATGTCTTTGCTTTATGTGAAGAATTACTCAAAATTGATGAAGTCAGGATCAACTTAATCCAAGAAGTAAGAAGGGAAAATCGACTCGATCAAGGGAAACCTCCCAATGAAGAAAAGGTTATGAGATACTCATCAACCTGGGATGAAAATGAATATACCATAAGTGACTATGTTCAGTCACAAAGGTATAGGAGGTTTCTTGATTTTGTTGATGCAACCAGAGCTAAGGTTCAGTTAGCATGCGAACATAAACTTCCAGCCAAGAAAGTTTATGTAAGGCGGAATAAGAAACAAAAGATAGATGAAGGTATGTCTCTAAATGTAACATGGTGAAACATATTAGCATTGGTTTAGTCCTTTATTGGACGGATTGAACTGGTGGATACTAATTATGGTTTGTTACATGTGTTTCTTTGTAGGCGATGCCACAAAGGATGATGGGGCGGCTTCGAGTCCTGGTGTCAGCGAGCATTGATGGTTGATGCGGTTGCTGATTACTCGAAGACTTCTGTTTTTTTGTTTTATCTTTTGGTTTTGAGATAGATGTTTGGGATGATACATTACTTTACTGTTTTTCATTACATTGGTGCCAAGTTTTGGCGGTACATTTGTTTTGAATTAGTTTATGGATGATTTCGGTTTTAACATTTGTGTTAATTTGATTTTAACACTGGTTGTTAAATGTTTTTCATTCATGTGTTGAAGTAATTATCTAGTAACATGGAATATCTCAAATATGATTAGATAAATGTAGTTGTTTCTTTGTTTCTCACCTCTTTTCTCATCTTGTTTTGAAACATTACTAAACTATGTCAAGTATCTATAATTCTACCTTACAATTTGAGTATAAATTGGCATTATGACCGATTTTAACTCAAGTTGGATATAAGGGATATTTGCATGTATCATACTGCAAATTAGTTGAATTAAGATTGGTGATAAGTTGGATTAGTAAAAGTTTCAATAAAAGATTAAAAGGATAAGGTGATGAAAAAGATCGTTATTGAACGAATGTTCAAAAATGATAGGATCATTCAAGGAATTTCAATAAGTCAAGAAGTACAAGAATGAATAGTCACAAGTATTCTGCACAAGGTCATCTTTATTGCAGTGGGAGTGTTTTTTGAAATAGAACACTAAATCGTTTTCATATACATCAAGAAATTAGGTTTCTTGGAAAATGTACATGAGGAAAGAAACGACCACATGGAAAGTTTATATGAGAAGGTTAAAGTAATTGATACGATCCATGTTAATTTGCAAGGTTCATTGTTGGATTTAGATTCATGATGAAAAGTGCAATGGCAATGGAAGAACAAAGTTGATATGAAAAATATAGAAAAAGTTTTCTATATTTCTATATTAACACCTTTTGTACCTCATAAGTTACAATCCAATATCTGTTTAAAGTCAATGGCTTTTGGCAGGAAAATATTTGGATATAACGGTTATGTTGGATCAAATGTGTATCAATTAAGGACATTATTCTGAATGCTTGATAACTTTTGCGGAAATTCGAATAATAGGAACATTTATGGAATGACATGCATAAAATCAAATTTTATGGAACGTGTCAATAAATGTTATAGTTCTCATGGTAATGAAGATGATAGGTGTGATTTTCTTGTACATTATGTGATGATATCACTAACTTTGGCAACATTGTGAGAGTATTATCAGACATAATGGTGGTGGTTATCCGGACAGTTTAAGACGCAGAATTTGAATAATGTAGGGTATATCCATAAGGATTGTATACATGATTCAAGTATTCTACGTAGGTTACTGTTCTGACTAGGTTATCGATATAAACTATATCGAAAAAGTGTCAGATATTTGCTATTGTTGCGTGCAAGGTAACAAATATAGTTCGTTAATGAACACGGATAATCGGGGAGTGTGTTGGTAAATGAGGTAATCGACCTTAAATCTATGTGTTCACTTAGAAAAGGAGAACCATACCTTGGAGAATCTCGGAACAGTAAAATGTTTATGAGAGTTCTTTCATGACAAGCTAAATATGTAGTGGGAGCTACTAAAGCAGCTGTATGGTTGGAAACTTTACTTTGTGAAATGGTAGTAATCCTATCTTGCAAGAAATCTCACATGAGTTTTCAAGTGCAGAAGCAAGATCTATGGATTTGTCAACCTGGGAAAACACATAGGAGTACCGATTGGTTTATGTAACCATAAGGCGATATTGCGTGTATAAAGGAACATTAAAGCAGGAATGTTTATATGGCGGTTTATTCACTAAATTGAGTATGCCGGCACCTCGGAAGCACGTGGTGGGCATTGTCTCAGTGATCCTCCCACGGTAAAATCTTTCAGTATAAGTGGGAGAAGATGTGAAATACAGTGATGCCATATAGTTTCCGATAGACACATGGGTATACTAAAAGTTTTTACTTTAGTATAAGTGGGAGATTGTTGGGGTTGTTGTATATAGCTAAAGCAAAAACGTGTTTTAGTATATATGACATGTATTCCACTGGTAACAATCACCTAGCTGAATAAATATATTAATAAGAATAAGCCCTATATCTCATGTTTTAGAACACGTGGACGGCTCAGGTGTCAGGGAGATCACGCAGCGTTCGACAATAATTATGAGATATAAACAGTGTCACAGTCGAGATAGCTTGGGAAAACTATCGGTTTAGACTGCAACATAACGGTAGTGGCGGGTCTCAGTCGCTAGTTATGTTGGTACGGTGGAACGTATTGACAGGATCGAGTGAGATAAGGTTCTTCTGATACTGACCCTAGCAATAGGTGAAGAACTAGAGATCTCGGGATTTAGATATATGATCTTAATCTCGATATGTTATTAGAGATATATATGTTGTTCACTGTTACTTTGACTTGTATAGCTAAGGGTCTATCGCAGCATCCCTGATGACTTGCATCTTGGGTAACATGAGGGCATATAGTATGTCTAATTAGTTATATCGAGACACCGTGTCCGTATTAGGTTGAGAGATATCCCCTCAGGGAGTTCACAAGGTTTATTATACCAAGTCATGCATGCTGATTAAGTTCAGGTATAATAATAACGGGTGAACGGGTACTACTTGAGGAGAATAAGATGTTAATTAATTATGAGCGGTCAGAGGAGCTCTAATTAATTAATGGATATCGGAGTCATTAAACACGGGGATAGCTCTAAATAAAGTATCAGCCCCAATCTACAAATTGGGACAGAGCGGTGATTCAGTTGTGATTCTTTAGTGGAATGCATCACATCTCTAATGAAATTAATGTTCTGGGTTGATCATGGTTATTTCATTAGGTAAGGCTAAACTCTGTCTGGTACATAGATCCCTGGGGTGGCCCAAGAGCTCTTCAGGAAAGGAATTCAAGGTATTATTGAGGGATATCAGTTTTGGACTAAAAAAAGGCATTATGGGCTTAAGCCCATTAATGTGGCGCCTACTGTAGTGTAGGGGACGCCAGTTTCCTCTTTTAGTGTCCATCTGATCTCAATAATTGTACTCTGGTTAATTATATAATTATGGAATAAATTAATATCTAATTAATTAAGATTTATTCTTAATTAATGAATTAGATAATTAATTTAATAATTATATATTATTTTCCTTATAATAATTAGGATTAATTCTAATTATATTTAATTAGAATTTGTTCCAGTAATTATTAACTAAACCGGGCTTTAATTAATTAAAGCCCGTGACTTAGTGGACAAGGAATAGGGGCGGCACTTCTCCTTATAAATAAGGAGGAGGGGATTCTCAAAACCTAAGGGTTGAAGTTTTGAGGGTAGAGATCGGCGCCTGTCATCAGAGGGAGAGTTCCTGGTTCCAAAGTTCCTAGACGCCCACACAGTCGAAGAACTTCGAGGAAAGGGATCACACCTCAGTAATCTAGACCTGTAGATTACTCCGTCGGCACAGATCTGAGGTATAACATTCTAAACTCGATTATATGATTTAGTTGCATTTAAATTATCACATCCAATTCGAAGATCCTGTGGGAAAAATGAATGCTTTCAAGCAGCAGTTCCAACATTATGCTCTATCAGAACTTCTCTTCTTTTTTTTTTTTCCTTTTTTTTTTACTTAGAGAAATATTTTCTCTACTTTTCCTTCTTTTTTGTTCTTTTTTTTTTTTTTTTTTCAAATCTAGAGCTTATATTGGTAGAAAACATTATCTCATGAATTCCAACACTCTATAATTCCTTCCCTTCTTTCCCACTTTTGTACAACTCAAATTAAGCACTCTCAATTCAACCAAACTCACTAATCCCACAATTGTTATCCCTCATCCCAAGGCTTATCAAAGAAAAATAGTCTCATAGGCTCAAAGGGGTTAACTAGGATTATATCATGTGATTTGGACAAGAAAAATGGTAAAGAAAGGCTATGAAAGATGGCCTTAGATCATCTCTTCATCATTAAGCACACTAATGCAACCTTAAGGAAGAAACCAAAGCAAGTTCTAGAGACAATCATGCATGTTTGAACAATCACACTCAACGAAAGAAATATGACTATGATAATGCACTAGTCAAAGGCTCAAATCTCACAAAAATAGGCTCAAATGTGATTCAAGTTCTTAGAGGCCAAAAATTTAGATTCACTAATCATACTCATCAAATCATAACATGTTTCACAAGTAGTACGCTATTTTCAAAAACACCAAAAACACTCATCATTAGCCTCATCATCACAACTAGTATCCATGCACATCATTCTTCAAAATATGTTGAGAAACGCACAGAAGGATTAAGCACGTGATTAACACGTATTTTATATGCATGTTGAGTGTATTTTACATATGTTTGAGTCTCGATTTATGTGCTTAAATGCTAGAAATGTTAGGGTTTATAAACTTATAGCATACTTTATACTTTTCTCGTTTCCTCTCGGTTTTTAATTTATTATTGTAGGAAATTGGAAGAGCATTCAAGTGGCTAAGGACCGAGGGCTGGAAACAAGAAAGAAACAACCTTAAAAAGGTGAAAAAAACAAGTTCGGAATCTGGTTTGAAGGTCGAACAAAGAAAATCGGAAGAAGAAGTCAAGAAACGAACCGGTCAAAGGAGAAGGAAGACCGGTGGTCCAGCCGGCGGTCCACCAGGCTGCCGGTTTCCCTCCTCCAGCCCGCTATCACCCACAACCAGTTTGGCGGTCCAGCCGGCGACCCAGCCGGCGGTCTAATGGGTCGCCGATCGGCTGCCCTTCTCACTAATGGCCTAGTTTGGTCGAACCAAACTAGGCCCAACTCGTTCCAAACTCGGTTTTTGATTTATTTAACCCCTAAATTCACCCCATTTGGGTATCTTTTCATATTTTAACATTCTTAAAACCCTAAATACATTTTCTCTCTTTCTACTTTGGTAATTTGAAGATTGTTGGAGCTACACTTTGTGGATTTGAAATTCAAGACCATATTCTTCTTCCTTATTGAATTCTCTATTTTTTGATTATGGTTTTATGCATTTTTCATGGTTTATTTTCCTTAATCATGTCTAGCTAGTTCTCTTTGTGATTTCAATTATATGTAGATTAGGGATAAGTGATGGGATTAGGCTCTAATTATGAATTTACCTTCTAATTTCATGTTCATTTCTCTTGAGGCTATGTTTTATTATGTAATTGTGATTGATCACCATAGTTGCATATCAAGTGTTTGATCTAATGCTTAGAAGGCTTAGATTAGATGCTAGGATCAAGAGATTTGCATGCTAGAGAATAGTAGGGCTAAGGAACTCCATAAGTTGTTGGGAGTTAATGAATTGCTTGATATCTTAGTAGGAATTAAGCTTTTCATTAATCTACTTGATTTCATTACAATGAGAATTGAGTGAATCGTACTTAGGAGGTTTCCCACATGAAATTGGATTAAAATGGCTAATTCTAGTTAGAGTGTTATATCCCTATCACTTAGACCTAATTGAAGTATAATTGGAGTAACTTTCATTTCTTTATTGAATTCTCGTTATTTGCATACTTGTTGATTGTTTAGTTAAGTTCTAAGTTTGTTAATTACTTTTCATTATCATTAGTCAAATCAAAAACACAAAAACATGTTAGTTGGTAGCTTGAATAGTGGTTAGGTAACTAGATTACTACTTGAATCTCATACGTCCTAACATTCCTTGTGAATTCGACTCGAATATACTATTTGATTATCATTGCTCTCTCTCTACCCTAAAGAGTAGAGCGATCAGCATGCTAACACACAACACATAACATAACACAAATTATGACAATACAAAATGCAAACAATATCAAACACCCCCCACACTTGAACCAAACAATGTCCCTATTGTTTCAAAATAAATAAAAGGGATGAAGAAACTGCCCTTAAATGATAAAACAATCAACCACGAACTCGAAATCCAAGACGAACTCCAAGTCCAAAAACCTACACAAACACAAACAAAGAAAAACAAGCATAATACCTGCTAACATAAAAACATAAAATGAAACACAAAACACAACACAAATAAATAGAAAGATATTACCATAATATAAAGTAGAGTCGGATTTAGAAGGAGCCAAAGAATCACCATAGCAGCGTCGAAGATTGATCTCTAATTTCGAAATAGCAAGGAACGCGGTCGCATGCTACCTCACAACCGCGGGGCTCAAGATGCAGCCCGCTCGATGAATTTTCTCCCCCTTTTTCTTTTTTTAAATAAAACCTACAAAAATAAACATAAAAATTAATAATAAACTAAAATAATTGGAAATAAAAATAAACCAAAATTTACGAAACCATGGGTTGCCTCCCATGAAATACTTGTTTAACGTCATTTAGCTCGATGGAATCTTTCATCAACCAAACCCCATCGTAGCTAGCAATGTTGAATCCAAGGATCTCTTTTATATCATTCACGTGCTTGAAAAAATTATTGACCATCCTCGATCCAAGTTTGAGCTTTTCCTCCACTTTGGCTTGAGAATCGAGATTTGGTTCACCTTTGACACTCTTCTCCCCCACACTTATTCAAAACTCCTCAAACAACTTCTCTTGATCTTGCAAATTTGGTAAAGGCTCATCCATATGAACTTCATCGTACAAGGTGGCAAGAAAGATGTCGACGATGCTTTCTTCTTGTTGCAAGCTCACTATATAAGCCTCTTTCACCTTATCTACCTCCTCCAACTTATTCAAAAATTATTCTATGATGACCTCTTCCTCATCCACACAACTAAAGAATTCCTCTTCAATGAGCTCTTCTTGAATTTTAGCCTGCAGCATAACACTTTCCTCATCCAAATTGTTAGGAATTTGCACATATGAACATTTATGGATAGAAAAATTAGAAGTAGAGGTAGAAGACTTAATTCCAAATACCGAAAATGTTACCGAACCTCCTTCACCGGCCATGCTCAACGTGCCGGAAGCAACATCAATGCGAGTCTGCGCAGTGGCCATGAACGGTCATCCCAACAAGACAAGGTGACCTTTCTCACTCCAAGCTCCTCATCCCACATCAAGCACGACAAAATCAGCAAGAACTCGAATGCCTCTAACAATTATAGCGACATCTTCAACATCCCCAAAGGATGACTCAGAGTACCATCTACTAACTCTATGCGAATGTCGGTCGTCTTGAGGTTCTTCGAGCTCATCTTCTCAAAAATAGAATGAGGCATCAAGTTCACCGCCGCTCCTAAGTCCATCATTCCCGAGACATTCTCTGCACCTAAAGTCACATTCAATTCAAAACTTCCGGGATCACTTTGTTTAGGTAGCAACTAAAGATGGCCAACGAATTGGTAATCATGCTTCTCCTTCTTCACTCTGCTCAGAAAGGGAATAGGTGGAACATAAGGGTTGGAAGCCTTGTGGAGTGGATTCTTGGAACCTTTCTTGGGAACTTTTTCTTATTGAAGGACCGTCACCATATGGGCTTGATGGGTTTGCAATCCTTGACTTGGGATCTGCCCAACTTATTGATTTTGCTGCATCGTGTATTATGGTGGGGGGTAGTAAGGTATTGGTGGTGGGTAGTATAGCTATTGTGGAGGTGGATAATATGGTGGCTGAGGTGGATAGTAAGGTGATGGCTGAGGTGGGTAATATGGTGATAGTGGAGGGTAATATGGTTGTTGTGGGTATTGTGGAAGATAGTGAAAATTTTGAGGAGGTGGGGCTTGTGGTGAATAACCTTATGCCGCATAGACCTCGGCACCTCCTTCATAAGTAAAATTGCCCATATTTGGGCAAACATCGGCGAAATGGCCAATCTCTTGACAAACACCACATACCTCCAGTTCACTTTCTTGGATTGGAGCTTGTTGTCGCTTTAGCATCTTAACCGGAGGAGTAGGAGATTCTCGTGGAGGATTTGCCTCTGCCTTCATCTCGAGCTCGTGCAACTTCCTCATCATGTCTGCCATTGCTTCTTGATCTCCGGACTAGCTTCAACTGCACTAGCCTCCTTCCTCTTGGGTCGAGACGGTTTTCGTTGTGAATTGGTCACAACAGTCTTGAAAATTGTCCATACCTCAGTCGCCGTCTTCACTCCTAGATCTCCTCCTGCAGTGTTGTCCACCAAAGTTTGACTTGATGAGTTAAGCCCATCATATAAGAATTACCACAACATCTTGCTGATGAATTGGTGGTGCAGGCACTGCTGCAACAAATCTTGGAATCTCTCCTATGCGTCATGAAAAGGCTCATCGGAATCTTGTAAAAAGTACATTATCTTTGATCGAACTTCTTGAGTCTTCCGATTGGGATAGTACTTCAACATGAACTTCTCACAAATATCTTTCCATGAAGTCATCGATCTGGCTGGGAAAGAATGGTACCATGCCTTTGCACAATCCTTCAAGGAGAAAGGAAAGCACTTCATCCTCAATTGGTCTTCAGATATGTCACCCAATGGAAAATTCTAAACGATTGAATAAAACTCTTGAATGAAATCGAGGGCATCTTCATTTGCCAGGCCATGGTAAGAGGGCAACAGTTGTTGGTGTTGCGGTTTAAGCTCATGATCCCTGACCTCCTTGGACATGACAATTGCCGAGGTGGAGTTGGTGACAGTGGGATGACCGAACTGGCCAAATGGTTGTTCTACCATAACCTCGGATTCTTCAAAAACTAAGACTAAGCAGTAGTCTTGAAACTCGACTTCTTCCTCCTCTTTTGTTGCTAAAATCACCTTGTCTTTAGAACTTCGACAACCTTGCATGCACAACACTCAACAAACGAATTAAACGTTGGGAGAGAAGAATAATCGAGCAAAAATAAAATAAAATAAATAAAAATAAAAATAAAAGAAAAAGAAACACAGAAAATAAAACCACACAATTAATCGCCTAAAGTCTTCCCCGGCAACGGTGCCAAAATTTTGTTTTACTTAAAAGGGCTCGCAATAGAATGAGGTCTACCGTAGACTAGTAAGTTTAACCCAATGTCGAATCTCAAGGAAGACTTAGCAAGGCAATTAACTATGTAACACTTAGAAAGCAAATAAAATCCTAAACACTCTAAGAAAGCAAGTAAATATTTTTGGGTTTTGGTTTTATAGTTAATCCTAAACTTAAATGAAAGAAAACAAGTAAATTATACTAGACTTAAAAACAATTAAAAGCAAGTAAAAAGAATTCATGTCTGTCACCCAGGATAAAGAATTAAACTAAGCGAAAAACAATAAATCTACCTAGGCATGAATTGAAAGGAAAACAATAAAGAAAGCAAATAAATCTAAGCTATAGTCAATTAATCCTAACATGCTTGAAAATAAATCTAAGGAACTAGAAAGCAATTAAATCTAATCTAGCAATTTAATCTAAACTAATGAAAGCAATTAATCAAAGCAAGTAAAGAAAGCAAGTAAAAACTAATCTAGAAAGCAATGAATAAACATACGAATTAAAGGCGTGAAGTATGAATGAAAGGAAAACGAAGAACTTGAATTAACTTGAATGCTAAAAACTTGAATCCAAAAGCTATAATCTTCAAAGCATAAACTAAAAGCTAAATCTAAACTAATCTAGAGTTCTAATGTTGAAAAATAATGAGAAAGGAAGTGTCTTTTCGTTCCCCAAAGATTACATATATATATAGAGTATCAAAAACCTAAATAAAGAAGGAAATAATCTCTCAACCCATCGGACTTGGCGGGCGCCACCCTCCGGTTGCAGTCCGCTGCTCGTGATTTTTTTGTTTCGGCCATATCTCCCTCGTCCAAACTCGAAATTGATCGCCATTTTTTCCTATGCGCTCCTATTGAACTCCTCTTCAATAATATGCTTTTATTTCATCCTAAATTCATCTTCACCTTTTGCTTATTTGTTCATTCTTTTGCTCATTTTCTATCTTCTCTTCCAAAACACCTCACGAACTCGACTTTGACTAAAACACATAAAATAAACATAATAAAATGAATAAAACATATGGAAATAAACTCACACCAAACTATAAAAGCCATACAAAAATACGCTAAACAACGTGGTTGATGCGGTAGTGGATTTCTTTCAGGGCTCTCCTATGCCTCGCAGCTTTACTGTTACCACGCACTATCGTCCTTATTTCGAAGAGGGCAACTCGTGTGACTTGGGGTCACTACCGGCCAATCAGTCTCTACAACATTACCTTCAAGATCATCACAAAGATCTTGACTTCTCATTTGGCCCCACTGACCCCTCTTGTGGTGGCACCGAATCAGAGTGGTTTCGTTTGTGGTTGGCTGATCAGTGATAATGTTCTGCTTGCTCAAGAGTTGATTCATGATCTGAAGAGGCCTCCTGGCCGCCGTAGGACTCCAAATGTTGCGCTCAAGTTGGATATGGCCAAGGCTTATGATCGACTCTAATGGCCGTTTCTAATGAATGTTTTGAGGAGCATGGGTTTTCCGGATCAGTGTGTTGACATGATGTAGAGATGTGTTCAGAACTGCTGATTCTCCATGTTGGTGAATAGAGCACCTACGGGGGGTTTCCCTTCCACTAGGGGCCTTCGTCAGGGAGACCCCCTATCTTCTTCGCTTTTTGTTCTTGCTGCTGACTATCTGTCTCGCTCTCTGGATAGATTGATCATCGATCAATAAGACATGATGTATCGCTCGCCTAAGAGAAATATGTTTCCTATATCTCATATAGCTTATGCTGATGACATCATCATGTTTACTCAAGTTAGGAGGGAGGTTTTGGAGAAGTTAAAGATGTGCCTGGATAGTTAGTGTACGATTTCTGGACAGCTGATTAACTTTGATAAGAGCAACTTCTTCATCTATGATAAATATGCCGATGAATGGCAACAGAGCATCCAGGAGGTTGGGGGCTTCCAACGAGGCACTCTTCCCTGTATCTATCTGGGAGTCCCCATTTATTAGGGCTGGATAAAGTATTCTCTTTTTCTTAACTTAAGAGAGAGAGTCAGTGCTCATATTCATAGCTAGTCTCATAGACACCTTGCCTTTAGAGCAAGGCTTGCGTTGATCAAGAGCACTCTCTCTATTATACCTCTTCACATTCTCCAAGTGATTGCGGTCCCTCAGTGTGTGCTGCATGAGATTAAATAGATGATGGTTCATTTCATTTGGGGATCTGTAGGTAAAGCCAAGAAGATTCACTGGATTAGCTGGAAGAAGATTTGTCTCCCTATTAATGAGAGAGGTCTTGGCATTCGTTGGCTCTCTGACATGGTCACTGCCTTTAGCTATAAGTTATGGTGGAGATTTCATGCTCGTGATTCCCTTTGGGCTCAGTACTTGTGGTGCAAGTACTCGTATCCTTTGATTCCTTTTTCTGTGCATCATAGTCCTATTTGGCATAGGCTCATGCATTTTGGTATTTATCCAGATGATTTTATTCGCTAGTCTCTTGGTACGGGGTGGGTGTCCTTTTGGGATGATATTTGGTTTAAGGATCGGTCCCTTGCCGAATATCACAAGCAAGCACCCCAAACCCCCATTTGCATGATTTGTGGTGTGATTTTGATTAGGATATGAATCGTTTGCATGCTTTATGTGTTCCTTCTATGTTATCCCATGATCAGGTTATTGTTATGAGCCGAACGCCAGTATTGTGGGGTGATTAACACGTATTTTATGTGCATGTTGAGTATATTTTATATGTGTTTGAAGCTCGAATTTAGTATTTACATGTTAGAAATGCTAGGGTTTCTTAACTTGTAGCATATTTTATACTTTTCTCATTTTCTCTCGATTTTCGATCTATTTTTGTAAGAATTGGAAAGAGCATTGAAGTAGCTAAGGATCGAGGGCCGGAAATGAGGAAGAATCAAGCTAAAGGAGGTGGAAACTCGAGTTGGAAAGCCGGTTCAAAAGGAGAAAAGAAAGAACCGAAGAAGGAGAAGAACCGGACCGGGAAGGGAAGCCAGCGCTCTGCCAAACTGTCGATCAAACCGCCGATTAGGCGGCTGGCCGACTGTAATAACGACAGTCTGTATAGTGGTTTGAACGGCGGTCTGCCAGACCGCTGATCAAACTACCGTTGCGGTGTGTCCCTTTACTTCTTGACCGAGTTTGGTTCGACCAACTCGGTCTAACTCGACCCAAAACTTAATTTTAATGTATTTAACCTTTAGATCTTACCCAATTAGGTATCTTTAGCTTGAATATTTCCTCTAGAACCCTAATTACATTTCCCTCTTTCTACTTTGGTATTTTGATGGTTTGTTGAAGATTTACTTTGAAGATTTGAAGATCATTCCACTACTTTGTTCTATTTTCAATTCTCTATCTTTTGATTATGGTTTCTTACATTTCTTATGGTTCAATTGCTCTAATCGTGTCTAGCTAATTTCCTTTGTGATTCTAATTATATGTAAATCAGGGATAAGTGATGGGATTAGGCTTTGATCTATGAATTTACTTTCTAATTTTATGTTCATTTCTCTTGGTGCCATGTTTTATTATGTAATTGTGCTTGATCACCATAGTTGCATATCAAGTGTTTGATCTAATGCTTAGGAGGCATAGATTAGATGTTAGGAAACAAGAGATTTGCATGCCAGAGATAGTAGGGCTAAAGAACTCAATAAGCTATTGGGAGTTAATGAATTGCTTGATATCTTAGTAGGAATTAGACCTTTCATTAATCTACTTGATTTCACTACAATGAGAGTTGAGTGAATCATACTTAGGAGGTTTCCCACATGAAATTGGATTAAAATGGCTAATTCCAGTTAAAGTCTTACATCCCTATCACCTAGACCTAATTGAAGTATAATTGGAGTCACTTTCATTTCTCATTGAGTTTTTGTCATTTGATTACTTGTTACTTGCTTAGTTAAACTTTAAGTTTGTTAATTACTTTTATTGTTCTTATTTAATAGAGGAATTAGCCAACTCTGGGCAGTACTTGGGCAGATAAAGAAGAAGGCAGGAACAAGGCATAGCGGAATGCATTCACTGGTGTGATCGTGGGCAGAGTGACGACCATCACGGGCAAGGAAGAGGCTATCGGGTGAGAATGAGTAAATAAGGAAGAAGATTTATCAAGAGATTCTTTCCTTATTTTGCATTGATCAAATATGGAAGCAAATCTGCGCAAAAGGAAAGTCTCACTTGAAGCCGAAGAAACCCTAGCCGCCATTGAATGGGCCTAGGCCACGATCCACAAACATCTACAAGTACAGCTATGCAAGGCAGAATGAAGAGAATAAATCAGATGAGCACCTTGGGCAAGCAGACGAGCACCTTGGATAGAGAGGCAAGGCCTCTGGCAAGGTGCGGATGTCCTTATCTGGGAAAATCACATATGGAAGGAATTATTTCATTCCTTATCCAGGAAGATACGCATCTTGCTAAAGATCTTGGAGATAAGGGCGGATTCTAGCTTGAAGAGCAAGAAGGTGCAAGAAAGGAAAGTTCTACCAATGAGGCAACTTTCCACGATCTGCTGGGCTAAGCCCACAACATATTTACACTACTATAAATACAGTTGCTCGCCCATAGCAGCAGACATCTCTCATTACATTTATCACCGCTTTTACACTTCACACTCTCTAGTTTATTTTCATACACTTAGAGTTTTGGAGAGAATTCATTATGTTGTTCTTGGAGGAGGGAACAAGCCCCACGGGCAACAACGTTTATTTTGTTTTAATGTTATTTCTTTTTAATTTAACTATGTCTTTCTTTTATCTTTATGTTATTTACTTTTCAAGCATGTTAGAGTAGGTTTATCAACCTGTCATGGGAAGTAAAAGGTAAATTTAACAATTAAAGCTTAAACCTAATCACATAATCCTAATCTACATATAATTGGAATCACAAATGAAATTAGCTAGACATGATTAGAGAAAATAAACCATAAGAAATAAATGAAACATGCTTAAAAAAAAAAAGAAATGAATAAGGAAAAGGAATGTGGTCTACAATCTTTAATTCATAACATAAATCTTCAACAATCAACTAAAGTACCAAAGTAGCTAATGAGAATGAAAATTAGGGTACTAGGAATGTCTTGGGAGCTAATAATGAAAAACAATACCCAAATGGGTCTAATTTGGATGTTAAATACATAAAATTGGGTAAAAGGGTCGAGTCAAACCGAGTTAGACGAGCTAACTCGGTCGTTTAAGGGGTTTTGGGCGCCCCGACGGTGGCCTACACGGCGGCCTGGCAGGCTGCCATCCAGGTTGCAGCTCAGACTGCCGTTTATGCTATTTCCCGGTGCCCTGGCCAGAGGCCTGGCAGGTCACCGTCAGCCATTCTCCTTTGCGCAGTTCCACAGTTTTGCTTCATTCTCCCTCGTCCGAACTCCGAATCTTGATCCGCTTTTTGCTATGGCTTTGTATAGAGTTGTTCTTCAACATGAGCTCATTCAATTGGCCAAATATGTTCTTCATTTTTCCTGTAAAAGCATAACAAAACTCAAGAAAATAAGGAAAACACGAATGCAAGCACACTAGCAAAACCCTAAGAATATCACTCAAACCTCCACATATTCAACCATGAATTCCACTCCAAATGAACTCAACATGCACATAAAATATGTGTTTATCAACTCCCCCAAACTTAAGCCATAGTTCGTCCCAAACAATGGAACGAACAATCAAAACACTTAATCACGAATGGGTGTGCATTTGAGATCAATGATGCCTCGGAACTTCTAACTAAAAATATTTTCCGAATTTTACAAAGCATATCAAACACACTCTCTACCTCCTCACATGAATCATTAGCAAAGAACTTCCCTCAATCATCAAGCAAATGAACCTCACGGGAAGTGTATCGCTCAATACTCAAGTGTATAAAGGTTATCACTCGACAAATCAATGCAATGCAACTCATTTACCATAAGCTTGCCTATTATCTACCATCTCCATCGCTTAAGCATGTGCAAAGAACTACGATCAAAAAGGACTTTATTAAGCTTGTAATGTCGGGATATTGGTTAAGGTAGGGAGTTTTTAGGTTAAGTGACTTCAATTTTCATTCAAGCACCCCACCTTATATCTTCCTCGCTCTAAGTATGACATTCTTCATCTTCTACCTTATCCAACCCCTTTTTTACAATGAAACCTCAAGCTTTTACTAACACTCATCACATGACAAGAACTACTCCTTTATGCTCTTTATTCAACAACTTCCTTTATTCTTTTTCTTTTCTTTTTCATTTTTTTTATAAGAACTTTGTTCTTAACTTTTTCGTTTTCTAAACATGAGCTTATAGGAGCATTCTATCAAGACAAATCAATTCCCAAAAACTTTCACATTCACCCATCATTTTCAACAAATTTTCAACTCTCCACAAGATTCCCTTAACCATCTTTTACCCCCTATCCTCCGGTTTTTTAATGAAAGGCTTTATAAGGCTCAAATGGGGACCGCAAGGGTAATGAAAGATAGATTATTGTTTAGGGATAATGGGTTATGAAATGATGGCCTAAAATCATCTCCTAATTCTATGCACAAATATAGCAATCTTGAATAAGAACCAAGACAAGTTCTAGAAATGAAGAAGCATGCATGATAACTCTCAACAAGGAACATTAACTATATACAATACATAGTCATGGCTCAAGTCCTCACTAGTTAATGTTCAATGCTCAACAATCAAGTTTCATTATTCACTAACAATTCATGCAACTTGATAAAGAGATATGCTCAATCATGCTTCTCAAATTCAAAACAATTTCACATTTTCCACATTTCCTCATCGACATCTCCCTCATATGCACATGAATTGACAAACACGTGCCTTCGCACTCAAGCATGCAAGCATTCAATTTCCACAAAATCAAGTGATTTTTCATAAAAACTTTTCAAAAATTCAAAAAATTTCAAGTAAATTTTTTCATAAATCCACATTGAAGCACAAAATCACATAAACCACCAATCGACTCTCAACCGACTCAATCAAACCACAAAATCTCCAATTTCATCAAATGATGACCAATATCAACCAAAATTATCAAGCAAGCCTAAGCATATAATCAATGAAATCATAATGATACCACATCACATAAGAAATTGAAACTCAAGAGTAAAGTAATTTAAATTCTTTATCCTACCCTCTTCCCCCAAATGTATTCTAGAAAATAGAGTCTAGAAAGTGTTTGGAGGGAAGAATAATAAGAGCAAAATTCCGAGCTATATTGAAGGTGGTTTTGAAAGATATTCAATCCCTTGCTTACTTGATCGGTTTGATTTCCCTCCTTCACTTGTTTCAATCACGATTTGACCTCGTGCATTGACAATGAAACATATGAAACTTGTGAATTAGAAATAAAATTTAAAATTGGCAATTAAAACATATTTTTGGAGTTTTTCAAAAAGTTTTCTAAGGTAAAAACTAAGTAAAAGTGAACTAAGAAATTAAAAAAATGAACTAAAACTAGCTAAAACGAGAAAAGAAAAGAATATTTATTGGGGTGCCTCCCAACTAGCGCTTGTTTTTAACGTCGTTAGCTCGACGATACTTCAATGCCGTTTTCAAGGGACTTTGAATGAAGTCCGTCCTCGATCAAGCACCAACTTCTCATCATCAATTCCTTTCTTGCTTGAATTTCCCAGATTGTTCAAAGCACTCAATATGTGGAATGTCGCCTTCTCTCCATTTATTTGAAGGGTGATACTCCCTTCGAAAACATCAATAAGGGCTCGACTTGTGAACAAGAAGGGCCTTCCAAGTATCATCAGGATGTCCCGGTCCTCCGGTATGTCGAGGACAACGAAATCCACCGGGAAAATAAATTTTCCAACCTTTATAAGCACATTTTCAATAATACCTTTTGGATAGGAGATTGAACGATCCGCTATTTGTAGAATAAGTGAGGTGGGTTTAAGAGTTTCAATCTTCAAACGATTGAAGATGGAGAGGGGCATCAAATTCACACCCGAGCCCAAATCACACAAGACATTCCTAAAAACTTGGCCTCCTATCTCACAAGGTAAAATAAACTTTCCAGGGTCCTCTTCTTTGTTCGCGATCTTCTTTTGTAGACGGGCATTACATTCCTCCGACAACACAATGGTTTCACACTTATCAAATTTCACCTTCCGATGAATAAGATCCTCCAAGAACTTTTCATGATTTGGTATATCACTCAACAAACCAATTAACGAAGCATTTATATCCAATTTCTTGAATGCATCCAACAAATCACCCTTCCTCTCATGCATATTCTCATCAATTGACTTAAGGGGACATGCTAGACTATCCATGCTATTCGACTCAACATGCTCTTGAGAAACTTTAGAAGTTGAAGTAGGAGTAGTACCTTTTGCTTTCTTGTAGAACTTTGCCTTCTCATTGAACTCCTCATCTCCAATCAACTTCCTTAGCTCGGAGGCGAAATATGCACCTTCTCTTCTATACATCAAATTCTTATCCTTTGCACCCGGAAGTCCATTGTTGAGCTTTAAATCTCTTCCTTCGACTTGCTTTGAGGATCTTCCAAAGGAGGCCAATGACCCGGAATGGTCAAGAAATATATATCATCCACGAACCTAATTGGTTTCAATTCCTTCTCATAAAGGCTATGATCATGGGAAGGATCCCAAGGAGGAACACTTTGACCACCCCGCTTCTTCCCCTTATAATATGGCTCATATAGCTTTTTCTCCTCTTGGATCCCTTGCGAGGGCTTAGAAGATACTTCACTCACTACATGAATACGGTTGCATTGTTGCTTCGGATTCACTTGAGTGTTGCTAGGAAATTCTCCGGCTTTGTGTTGAGATGCCATTTGGTTAGCTATTTGGCTAATTTTCCCTTCCATCATCTTCACTTTCTTAGATAAGGAAGACATCGTGTTCTCCAATGCATTCACCTTTTGGTCGGTTTGAGTGATGAATGTGCTTTGTTGAGAGGACATTTGAGCTTGATTCGCCAACACTTGTTGCATCATTTGCTCCATCGATGGAGAATTCTTCTTTGGCTCTTCAATAACTCCTTAAGAGACGGAGAATTCGGGAGGTGAAACTTGAGCATTGCTAGGATTTCCATAGGAAAGATTGGGATGATTCATATTGCTAGGATGGTCAGCCGAGTTACCCCCTTGATGGCCATGAGATTATCCACCTTGTTGATTCCCTTGAAATCCTCCTTGGTGGTTTCCTTGGAATCCTCCTTGATTTCCTTGAAATCCTTGCTTGTTGTAATTGCCATAAATCCCTTGATTGACATAGCTCACATCTTCACTTCTATTGAACTCCATACTCTCTTGAGATTGAGCCCTTTGAATTTGAGCTTTCCTTTCATCTTCATACTTTCTCTTCATATTAGCAAGTCCCAATGCTAATGTTTCATTCCTCTCATCCTCAATTGAAGTTACCTTTCTAGAAGGGGCCCTCTCCATTGGTCATTGATAGCTATTAGCCACCATCTCTTCAATGATTCTCAACGCTTCATTTGCATTTTTATTGACTAAGCACCCACCGGAAGTATCATCTACAATGCTTCGTGTGTGAGGTGTTAACCCACTATAGAAAGTGGTTTATTTGTTGACCCTCATTGAAGCCATGTTGAGGGCATTTCCATAGGAGCTCCCTATATCTTTCCCATGCCTCAAACAAGGTTTCGTCACCTTGTTGAGAGAAATGTGAGATGTCGGAAATAAGCCTTTGAGCTTTGGAGGGTGGAAAGTATTTTGAGAGGAAGGCCTTGCACAAATCGTCCCAAGTGTGGATATTGGCCTTGTTCAATCCTTTGTACCAATCTTTAGCCCGATCTCTTAGAGAAAACCCGAACATTTGCATGCGAATAGCATCATTTGAGACTTCATTTAGCTTGATGGTGTCGTAAATATCAAGAAACATGCTAAGATGGGCGTTTGGGTCCTCCATAGGACTTCCACCGAATTGCTCACTTTTGACCATTTGAGTAAGACCGGATTTGAGCTCAAAATTATTGGCGTTGGTAGTCCCCCACTCTCCTCCTTAGAATTGCTCCGTAGGAGATTGGAACATATGATTGAGAGGAGGTGGTTGAGCTTCATTGGCCCTTCTTTCTTGCTCATCTTTCCATGCTCGAAATTCTTCTATTTCCTTCATAAGAGCCTCCATAGCTTGATGATTAGCTCCCATAGATTGGCCTTCACGATTTACTCTTCTATGTCTTCTTTCAAATTCCAAGATCAAAGGTTCAACAAGTTTTCCCTTGGATCTAGTGTGCATACACCTATAAAACAAAAATCAAAAGAAACAATGCTTGAATTTGCAACTTAATAACCAAATAAACTATTGAAATTCAAACTAAACATTCCCCGGCAACGGCGCCAAAAATTGAAGGAAAATGCAATAATAATCGATAAGTATCAAGTCGAATCCATAGGGAATGTTAAAGGCGTAAGAATCTCAACTAGTAACTCGATTATCTAATCACTATCCAAGCTCACGAATAACATTTTTTTGGGTTTTTTTATCAACTATGGATGAAAATAATAAGTCAACTTCAAACTAGAGCAAGTGAACTAACAAGTAAACAAGTAATATAAACTCAATAATAGACAAGGGTGATTCCAACTATATTTCGATTAGGATTAAGTGATGGGCGACTAGACTCTAACTAGAACTAACCACTTTAATCTAACTTCATGTGGGAAACCTCCTAACTATGATTCACTCAATTTTCATTGCAATGAAATCAAGTAGATTAATGAAATACTTAATTCTGACTAGGACATCAAATAAATCATTAACTCCCAATGGCATAATGAGTTCTTTATCCCTACTATCTCTAGCATGCAATTCTCTTGTTTCCTAGCATCTAATCTAAGTCTCCTAAGCATTAGATCAAATATGTAACTATGGTGATCAAGTATAATTACACAATAAAACATGGCACCAAGATAAATCAACATGAAGTAAAAGGTAAATTTAACAATTAAAGCCTAAACACATCACCTAATCCTAATCTACATGTAATTGGAATCACAAAGGAAATTAGCTAGACATGATTAGAGAAAATAAACCATAAGTGATAAGATATGGCCCAGCACCTAGGCCCAAAGCATAGTCAAGCTCGGCCCAATAGGAGATAAGAGACTTTATCACCAAGGCAACCAAGACTCCTACATCGACTACAATTCAAGCTCCAAGAGAGATATAGAAGCTCGGTGTTTATCCATAAAGGAGGAGATCAAGCCAAAGAGTCCAAATAGGAATAGACTTTGTATTAAGGTCGAATTCATGTAATTACCTATAAATAGGGGCTTAGAATAGATGGAAGGGGGAGAACAATCTTTGTAAGCAATACACGCATACTAGCAATAACATCCATACTCTCTTTTGCTCCGTGGACGTAGATCTATTCCGGTAGATCGAACCACGTAAATCCTTCATGTCCTTTTATTTTCATGTTCATTAATTTCTTATCTACGTGCATTAATTACCTTACGAAAACAAGATCGATCAATAAGAAATAGATGAAATCATGCTTAAAAGAAAGAGAAATAAATAAGGAAAAGGAATGTGGTCTTCAATCTTCAATTCATCACATAAATCTTCAACAATCAACCAAAGTAGCTAATGAGAATGGAAATTAGGGTTCTAGGAATTTCTTGGGAGCTAATAATGAAAAAGAATACCCAAATGGGTCTAATTTGGATGTTAAATACATAAAATTGGGTAAAAGGGTCGAGTCAAACCGAGTTAGATGAGTTAACTCGGCCGTTTAAGGGGTTTTGAGTGCCCCGACGGTGCCCTACACAGCGGCTTGGCAGGCTGCCATCCAGGTTGTAGCCCAGACTGCCGTTTATGCTGTTTCCCGGTGCCCTGGCCGGCGCCATGGCACTGGCAGGTCGCCGTCTAGCCCTTCTCCTTTGCGCAGATTTACGGTTTTGCTTCGTTCTCCCTCGTCCGAACTCCGAATCTCAATCCACTTTTTGCTATGGCTTCATATCGAGCTGCTCTTCGATATGAGCTCATTCAATTGACCATATATATTTTTCTTTTTTCCTGCAAAAACATAACAAAACTCAAGAAAATGAGAAAAACGCGAATGCAAGCACACTAGCAAAACCCTAAGAATATCACTCAAAACTCCACATATTCAAGCATGAATTCTACTCTAAATGAACTCAACATGCACATAAAATATGTGTTTATCAGCAACTAATAAAATTAAAACACTTATCATTCAATCGCTAATGAGAAAATAGATTGGCTAGCCAAATATGAAGAAGACTTGAGTCAATGATGAGATGAAACATTAAAGTAGTAAATTAAGCCAAATCCAATTTCCACAAAGAGGGCTAACATTTGTTTGTACTACCATCAAATACTACTACTAAACATGCAAAGCTAATATTCATCAAACAAAATGCACACAAAGTGACTCCCAGTCTTGATCCAATTCATCAAAAGTCCCCCACTCCATTTGCAAATGCGATTCCTGCTAAATTAACTCAACATTAATCGCATATTTTCACCTCAACTCAAAATTCCAAAAAGCATTTATTGATTTGATTTCGAATAACAATTACCAAAAGTAAACAATTAAAGATGGGTTAAGGGAGGAGAAGCTAGCTAGGGTGCATAGTTCATACCCTATGACTATGACTATGTCTATGGACTATGATGATGAAGAAGGTTAAGGTTGAGTAGCACAACCGCGGAGTCGGCGAAGGCTGATGACGATGCCTCACCAACTTTTCCTTCATTCTGAGTGTATTTGTTGTAACGCCCCGACTCAAAAAAGATTAGGGCGCTACCAAACGCACACGAAAGAAGAAAGACTCAAAAATTACAATAATAAAATTTCCAAACATTGTACCTATTTTTCTCATATCGAAAAATGATATTGAAAATATATTTTCTTTATAAATAATTTAAATCGATACACAAAAAAAACACTTATTAGTAAATTGACAATGAGAAAATAGATCGACTAGTCAACCTTAATATTTTAAAAAGGCTTCCAATAACAAAGACGAGTCAAACAACAAATTTAAAATATTTATTTATTGAAAACTCGTCAAAATATGACCATATTACATATAAATTTATATCATACAAGGTACGACATTATCCATAAAGTTGTTTCGATATTATTGAATATAGCGGAAGCATAATCTTTTCATATAATTGACCACTTGAAAAATATATGACTACAAGTAACCATTAGGGTCAAAACTTGAAGAAAGAGGTCCTATAGGCCCACGTCTTCCACCAGCTCTCGCCTTTCAATTACCTGAAAACATTTAAAAGTATTTGGGCTGAGTGTTTGAACACTCAGTGGGCATTGCCATATAATTTTCGTCCATAAAATATCCATAACAATAAATCATGTTTGACCATTCGTAAAATAATTGTAAGCTCATACTGTAGTGGAGACAGACCCTAGGTGATCACATAAACTATATTTCTGTAAATTGTATTCGGAATTCCTCTGTACAGGTCATAGTCAAATCTATATGAGCAGTAAAATCAACACGTAATTCAAAAATGGACGAAATATTGTAAAACATATTTCATAAATTTTGATAAGTAAAAACTCACCTCGTAGTTGGGAGGTAAGTAACGGTCTTGTAAAATTAAGCTGCTTCTCCCGGTGCTGAGCCTACAATACAAAACTACCCTTTTAATCTCTCCTTGCTAATTCGAGAACATATTTCAAGTTCGTCTTTAAAGAATTATTTCGGCTCCACTTGTTGTTTCCATAGTTATTCATAAACTTTTAGGAGTCGACTAAATGTCTTTGTGTAAAATAATTAACTCTATTCAGCTGATAAACAATTAATTTATTATTATTGTTCACTTCCTAATTTAATAGTACAACTTATTACATAATCATATGGAAACTCAATACTTGGTCAATGGCTACTAGTTTAGTAGTTTATGTGAAATCTGTTTCGGCCACTAAGTATACATGGGCCCTTTTTATGTGTGGGTTAGATATATAATTTCCAATTAAAACATTAGTCGTCCATTTGCACAACTAATTGATCAGCAGCCCAAGTCTTGTTAACCCTCGATCTTCTCTCTGCAAATATTAAATATATATTCATCCCTATCATTTCCTCTGCCCACAAAACGAAACTACTCACGGTCACAATCACGATTTCCCCCACTCTATATTACCTCCCTTCGTTCATTCTCCTCACGGCCGCACATTCAAGTGACTAAACGACAGCCAGCAGTAGAAGACTGCCTTAGTCGCCGCCGCTTAACTTGTAGCAAAACGTTGCTGCAATCAGCCCTTTTCGATAAAGAGGCACTGCTACTTGTAAATACCTATTTTCTTTTAAAATTAGGTCTCCTTCCATTCGTTTTCTGATCTATGAGAATTCCCACCCATTTTTATTTATCTTATTTATATGAGATATTTTCTTGAGGATTTTATATCCTAACTTATTTGTAATTTATGTTCCTCTCTGGAATTCCTATAGATGATGGATTCAAGTAAGCTTATTCATATATCCAGATTTCGATCATATATGTTTTATCTAATGGGAAAATTTATGTCCGATGTATTGATCATTTAAATTTAAATATAGTATAAAGGTAAGATAACTTGGTGAAATGAGGATTTAGAAATTGGAGGAGAGTGATTACCTGAGAGCTTTGATGTCGGTTTTTGAGTTGTGATAGACGGAGAAATTTAGGTGAGAAATGAAATTGGTTCAACAAAGCTCAGTAGTAAAAAGGCTACTTCAAGGATGACATGTGTTAATATTATGAAACGTGGCTGGCAAAGGAATGAGGAAAAGAGACGTGTAACTAAAATTTATTCTCTTTCATTTGTTTAGTCATAACACTAACGAGTCTCTCATCAACTCATCATCAACTCCTGATTCCAAGCAACCTATTTTTATTTTGGGCCTTTCAAATTTTCAAGATGGGCTTTCTCCAATTCATGGCCCAATATTATAACAGGCCCATCTATTTGATTTTATTTATTTATTTTGAGCCCAATATTTTATTGGCTATCCAAATAAAATTGGCCCTAATTAAATTGCTGCAAGCTCCACTAATTAACAAAATTAACTGAATATATTGGTGTATTTAGCCCAAATATCTTCAAACCCCAATTGTAATTATCGGGATGTTACATTTGTACTCGCCTCGCAGTTGACTGTTCTTATGAAATAATTTCCACCTATTTTTTTTCTCCATATTTTGAAGCCGCCGTTGGCTTCCCAATTTTCTTTCCCGCTCCCCAACATTACCGTCACTAAAACTTTCTGGCCTTTCTATCCTTTTCAAGATTTATGCAAATATATTTACCAACAAAATATCTTCTTTATACATATTTATGTCATACTTAGCATTTTTATCTTTTATTTTAGTGTAAAATCTCAAAATCAAATCCTATAAAAATATATAAACCTTACACTATAAATTGTCACATTAATATTGGTAAATTATATAGTACTCCATTAAATATCAAAACAGTTGCGTCCATTTTTACATCTACCAATTTGAAAATTAATTACAAATCAATAATTTTTTTCGAAAAGGAACATAAACCATGCATAATCAATATATTTTAGTTTTGGTCAATCTTTATATATTTTATAGAATACAATCAATATAATATTGTTAACTCAATTCTTGCCGCCAACCCCTCACCCATCGTGTGTTTTTGAGGGGAGGGAAAAAAAAAAAAAAGAAAAACTCAATTCTTGGCGCCGGAAAGTTCTAATTATATTTTTGACTAAACAAAAGAAAAAAAAAAAAAATCAGTAGAGTAATAATCGGCTTCTCTACGGCAATATGTTTGGAGCCCGCGCGGGAAAAGGAAAATGGGAAATCAGAGTTCCACATCTGCTGCGGCGAGTGCGATAGAGGAACCCTTGCCGTTCACCATAACTTCCCTTACTTTCTCTTCTTTTTTATCCCTTCCACGAATTTCGGCTACGACCAATACCGAGGAGCCACGCTTAACCCAGCCCAACCACTCGACTTCCAAAGCTCTATCGTTGCAGCCCTTTTCAATATAAGCACTGTAGTAAGGCTACTTCTCCTACTTGCACATTCATTCAATTATTTGTTTATTTAAACTTTGATTCCTATGGACTTCTTATCTTAATTGGTATTTCAATTCCGGTTGTGTTTGTTTGTTTATTATATAGCGGCTTCCTTTCCGATGCTCCCAAAAGATTCAATACCAAAGTATCAGGATTTTACTTGTATTCTGCTCCAACAATTGTTTTGCGGAGTAAGGAATTGATACCACATTCATCTTCCGAATTGCTCAAGATGTTTCGACAGTCGAAAGAAAATGTAGGAATAAGTATTATGTGATTTTTCTTTATCATCTTTTGCTCTAATTTTATATTCATCCTTGTCCTTTGTTTTACACAAGTTACACAATTTCCCCGGTTAATATGCTCAAAAGATATATGCATGATATTGTGACTTTTGACTTGTTGCAGTCGGATGATTTTAATGGTAGTCGGATGATTCATGAGGACAATGAGGGAGGAGGGGGTAGCAAGAAATATAATCTCCGGGTTCGGGTGGCTGCGCTCTACGATGAGAGTCAGGAAACGGCAATAGTATCATCTCCTCTTGAACGTGAAGGAATGGGTTCCGAAGTAGGCGAGGATGCAATTAGGAGGGGCAAGAAACGTAGTCGAGCTGAAGAAGAAGAACAAATAGACAACGATGATTGTGATGTTGATTCACATCAAAATCTATTCATCGATCGAGGTCCTCCACCTCCAGTTTATAATTCCAGTTTTGAAGATATCGGTGGTTTGTCGGAGTGTATTTATACATTGAAGGAAATGGTGTTGTTACCATTGTTGAATCCGGACTTTTGTGAAAGCTTCGGCGTCCCTCCATCTAGGGGGGTCCTATTATGCGGCCCTCCGGGCACAGGGAAAACACTAACTGCCAGAGCATTGGCATCTGAAGCATCGAGACTTGGACGCACCAAAGTCTCATTTTACATGCGTAAAGGAGCTGATGTCCTGAGCAAATGGGCTGGGGAATCTGAAAATCAATTGAAATTGTTATTCGAAGAAGCTCAGAAGAATCAGCCCTCCATAATCTTCTTCGACGAGATTGATGGGCTCGCACCCTTGAGGTCTGGCAGACAAGAGCAAGTTCATAATTCAATTGTCTCAACTCTGCTCGCCTTGATGGACGGACTCGACTCTCGAGGACAGGTACTCTTGTTGGGTGCAACTAACAGAATTGATGCCATTTATGGAGCCCTGAGGCGGCCGGGGAGATTTGATCGGGAATTCAACTTCCCCTTGCCTGATTCCAAAGCACGTGCTCAGATCCTCGACATACATACCCGTAAGTGGAAGGAACCCCCTTCAGAGTACATCAGATGGGAACTCGCAGAAGCCTGTGTGGGATACTGTGGTGCTGATTTAAAAGCTCTATGCACCGAAGCTGCAATACGTGCCACTCGGGGAAGATATCCTCAACTTTTTTCTAGTTCTAGTGATGGCAAAGTGTCGATAGATGCTGTGAAGGTGAACAGGTGTCACTTTTTAGAGGCCATGACTATAATCACCCCTGCTGCACACAGAGGCTCAATTATGAACTCTAGACCATTATCACATGATGTTTTGCCATGCATGAAAAGAGTTTTGAAAGAGGCAATGAGTGCCATTTCTGAGATATTCCCTCTAAGAGACGTAGATCATACGACCACAACCAAGCTTTCCTATGGCTTTTGCAATTGGCCTAGGATTCTCTTGTGTGGTGATCATGATGTGGGGCTGGTAAGCTAATTTTTTCTTTTTATTTTCCTTTTTTCCTTGCTTGCTGTATCTTATCAATGAAAAAAAAAAAAAATGTTGCACGCAGGATCATCTGACGCGTGCTGTTTTACATGAAGTGGAGAGGTTTCCTGTACACTCTCTGCCACTACTATCTATACTCTCTGATCGTGGAGCTAAGACACCAGAAGAAGCTTTGGTGCGTGTTGTTGGTGAAGCTAGGAGAAGTACGCCATCCATACTCTATCTGCCTCATTTCGACCTTTGGTGTAAGAGTGAGAGTGTGAGTGCTTCTTCTTCTTTTCCTTTTTCGTTTTTTTTTTCCTTGTGGTCTGTACATGGTGTTTATTTATATATATACTAGGTACAATGCAATTGTAACATGATGAATTAATATATTAATTTGTTGTTTGTTAAAACTTAATTTGTAGGGTCATGATCATCTTAAGGATTCATTGTGGATGGCGTTGGAAGAATTACCTAGTGATTTGCCCATATTACTATTGGGAACATCCTCTATCCCACTTTCTCAGATATGTGAACGTGACGATACTCGTCTCTCCTCAATATTCTCCCACCGCCATGTGTATGTCTTTCATCAGATTCTTTTAAAATGAGATATATATACAGTACATATTAATTTCTCTTCAAATTATGCTAAAATTAATTAGTCCTTTTTGTTTAATTTCTTGGTTGTTTGTCTCAATCAGTTTTCAGTTAAGGTCACTGATAGGATGTGGCCCAGAAGAAATAGAAGTGAAGCCCAATATCAAGTCCAATATCAAGCCCAAGAGAAATTAGGGTTAGGGTTATTTAAATCCTCTATAAATAGAGGAAAGAAACCTTGTAAAAGGGGGACGGAAAGTATTCGAATAAAATTCATACTCTTGCTCCGTGGATGTAGATCTCACAAAAGATCGAACCACGTAATTTTTTGGTGTTCTTTTACATTCTCGTTACGCTTTTTAATTTCCCCAAGAAAATCAAGATCGAACAGTTACCAACAAGAGAAGACAGATCATTGTTCTTGGATGGTGTGATAGAAGCAGCAGCAGCAGCATTGGCATTTGAATCTGATAATAATCCCATGAAAAATTCATCTACTCCAAAAGTGGCTGATCATGAGGCTGAAGAACATGTCCACGCTCTTGGTCGACTGCGCGTGTGCCTTGAAGATGTTTGCAACCGGTGAGATTATATATATATCATGTTTCCATTCAAGTATACATATCATTTCATAATCGTATATATATTCACCTACGTACGTACAGAATTCTCAACGATAAGCAGTTCAGTGCCTTTCATCATCATCATCGAGCCATCGAGAAGTATCCTATGGCTAAGGACATCACCACTTTGCTGCAGCGTGTTAAGAGTGGAAAATATGTCACATGTAAATCATTCGAGGAGGAGTTCAACCTCATTTTAGCTGCTGCAAAGGTTCGTGTTCATGTACTTTATTTATTGTAAAAAATACTCCTATATTAATATGTATATGCATGTTGCATAAATAGAAAGGCAATACTAGACTAAATTAATTAATATAATGATGAAAAAGTGTGTTTTCTGTTAGAGGTAGTTGAGATGTGATGAATTTTTTATTTTTTTATTATTTTATTTTATTTTTATTCATTTATTTTTTATTTTATTTTTTGGAATATAGACATATGAAGCTTATTTTTTCATCCTATATATATAATTTGACTCTTTCTACATTTCATTGGCTCTTCTTCCACAGGAATACGGCAAGAAAAGGATGGTGATTAGTGCATATGAGCTTAGAGATTATGTATGTAATTCCTATATATATCTACAACCGTTAAGTTAATGATTAATTGGAGCTAGGCAATTATATATACTCCCTTCATCCTAAAGATAACGTCCTGTTTTTTTTTACAATAATTTCAAGCTTTTTGGTCCCATAAATTTGGGACGAAAATTAAGAAAATGTGTAATCTTTTTCCAATTATGAACAGTATAAGTATAATATTATTCATAATTGGAAAAAAAATTAGACATTCTCTTAATTCTATTACTCAAATAAATAGGAGAAAAAGCTTGAAATTATTGTAAAAAAAAACAGGACGTTATCTTTGGGACGGAAGGACTACTAACTACTAACATTTTATTTTTATTAAGGTAAATGTTATGGTATCCCAAATGTAACCCTCCTTGGTTAAACTTTGTGACAAGATCGCTGAAATACCAACTCATGCTGCTGCTGCTGCTGCAGGTATCATATATAGCCGCCACCTCCTTTTTTTCCTTCCTTTCTTTTCTAACGGCGTTATATAGAGGGCATTGAGCCCAAGCACTCGATGATAAATTATTAGTACTAAATTTCACAAATTAATACACTACATGTATATGCAATATTTAATGATGGTGATATAGAGAAATGATATGCTACTCACTTCCCGGTGGGCATCTTCGTGGGCACCTCGTCGTTTTATCACGTTTGCATTATTTTTTTTTAATTTTTATTTTTATTTTATATTCTAGTATCTTACAAATTAATTTAGAAATCATGAAATCTAAAAAATACATAAAAATCAAAGTTCGATTTATTTTATTACTCATTTTTTGAAGTTAAAAATAAAAAAATAACAAATTGAACATTGATTTTTTAAATTTTATGATTTCTAAATTAATTTCTAAGATACTAGAATATAGAATAAAAATAAAAATTAAAAAAAAGCAATGCAAACGTGATAAAACGACAAGGTGCCCACGAAAGTGCCCACCGGGAGGTGAGTAGTATATCATTTCTCTGGTGATATATTCTTGAAATTTAATACGTATATATATTGTTTGGTGGCCAGCAGAAGCAATATGTAGGGAGCTGCAGACACAAAATAATGATGATTGGGATTGGGATTGGGATTCAAAGCAGCTGCTCTTGGACCATTGTGAAAAGTACAACATCCCGCAGCTTCAAAGATTGTACACAACCATAATGAAAGGCGTTTCTGTGACCAAAAAACATAATGGTGAGTCCGATGTTAAAGCCTTGATTAAGCGTCTTTTCTCTGAGTTTGAACTGAAAGAAGCCCAATCTACCTAGCTTCTAAACCCATTTTATTTTTTTGGTTAAACTTGATGTAATTGTTGTTTCAACCATCCATTTAATTATGTCTCTCTCTATCTTTCGATTTGGGGGCACATGTATTCGATCGCAGTTGTACGTGAATGTGGTGGGTAGTTTTATTTGATAACTAGCAATTTTGAACCGTGTAAGACGCAGATTCGCCCCTTGAATTGTAACAGCCATAAAAATTCATCCTGGAAAATCGCTACTCAAATTTTCGACTAAGAAAATTCGAGGTGTAATTCTTCAATAAACAATTATAGCCATTTTATTTGACCAGAATTCAATCAAGAAAGGACAAACATCGAAAATAATATTTTCAGAAGCCGACGCCAATTTCCGAACGAGAGCAAGAGATGGACCAACAACGGACTACGAAAAATAATTATCGAGGCTAATGTGCTCGACACGAGGAATTGATTAGAGGAAAATTATTATTGTTCGAATAGAGACGACGAGGAACTCGATGGAGATAAATAATTTTAAGTGTTATACATAGCACCATAGCATAATAAGTTATAAGGCGATATTATTAGAAATTAAATATGTTGATTTCTATTTTCAGACGCGATAGTTTACTTCTGAAACGAACTTAAAGAAAATAGCACGATCGATGCTCGACTTATTGAGCAAGAGACGAATGTAAAAAATGGCGATGAGCTCGATTTAAATTCGAGCTTGAGCAATGTATGCTCGAAAAGTTAGATGAGTCGAGGAATGAATTCCTCCGAAGAAGAATTATGATACAACATTATGCTAGAATAAACATACGGTATGAGAAGCTATAGAATAATTATTATTTTAATTCTAGCATGAATGTGTATATACCAATCTTAATAAGTGGGGAGTGCCAAACTATTTCAAGTTACTATTGGGAGAACAGTGTCACACGGCCAAATAAGCCTTCAATTTTGAGGGTTATCTGTAGAAAGAACAGTACCGGTGGCATTCTTGGTGTTTTGAGTGATTTTGAGGGTTATCTGTTTTTTCAGCAATCTCTTCATCATCAAATTTCCCGCACCAATCTGGCAAACTAATTTTGCCTTAATGTTTCGCATCAATTTCTGTGCAATTTTTTCAAATTCGGCAACAATCGGCGGACATTATTCTGCCCATATTTATCTTCACCGCTTCATCCTGCTACAAAATCACTTTCGCCTCCATTACCTCTCCATTTTATCCATTCCCGCTGGCCGCTTCCACCGATTCTTGAAGAAATCAGTTCATGATTGGGTTTATGTAAGAAAATGATTCGCGATCTTGCTTCTATGATTTTGCAACAGGATATTTGTGAAAAATAAATGAGATTATTTTGAATAGAAGGATGCGTGTGAGTTTATAATGCTGTCAGTTATGTATGTGTATGGCTTATTTAAGGTTAAGTTTTAGGTTAGTCATTGATAGTTTCTATGTTATTTCGTAAATATATATTAATAATGGGTGTTGTTGTCATGGTGTGTTCTGTTTTGTCTTCAAGTGTAGAATACTTGTTCATTCTCCAACTTAGTTTCTTGGTGGATTAGTAAGGAGAAGTGGGGAATCAGAAAATTTGTAAAAAAAAGGAATTGATTATGCGTGATGTGAGAAAGAAGAAATCAGAGTTAAACCAATTGAAATTAATTTTTTGAGAGAAAATTAAAAAATGGAGAGGGACCTGATATTTGAATCATTTCTATTTCACTTACTACCTGGGTGGAGTTCTATTAATATTGAAGATGGTAGTTCTGTTGATTGTTACTTTTTTCTTATGAGGTATTCCAAAGTGAAGAGATATAATTTGCATTTATAGAATCATGCACATACATTAAAGTTGTCTGGATACACTTAAAATCTTAGAGGATTTGCACATACATTAGAGGATTTACACGTATTTGATTCATAGGATCTTGCACTTGATTTTGGTATTGTTAGATTTTGAGTAATTAATATGCGGTCATCTTTGCAGCTTTACATAATTTAATTTTGATTTTTTTTTGTTCTTTTAGCTCCGTGGTTATTTTCAGATCGTCCACTCGTACATCGAGATTGATCTTGGCCCTTTGTTTTTGTCATAATTTTCGCCAACTCTCGCTCATTCTTCCATCGCTTGCTTCCGGTTAATCACAATTGATTTGACGATCATTGCACAAGGATATGGTAACCACTTCGCTTCACTTCCTTTGTTTCTTAATACCGTTTCGTGTCCGTCTCTCCAAATTCACCTTCAGTTTCTGCTACAAGAGAGTTATTTCACAGAAAACTCTCTCACGACGGTAGTTTCGGTTATTTATTTTGTTTTTTTGTTTGTGATTTGAATCCTCATGCTTTGTGCTCTAAGTTCTAGCTAGGAACACAATGTCTACTATAATTTAGCCTTCGTCATTTTCAGTGGATGCATCTTTGAATGCACGCCGGTGAAGTTTGTTCGTAACTGCAAGCCTTCTCTCCAAATCCGGTACCTCATATCTGATCTTTCGTCTTCCTTTATTCTCATTGTTCCCTGTTGTTTGGAGAGCAATTAAAATTATATTGCAATTTTCTATTTTTGAGCCAATTGAATATTTTCGGCACTTCTTCAAAATTAGTACCGGAACTCAATTATTTCGCCAGCATATCTATCAGAAAGGTACGTTTAGATTAGATTCAATTTTTGTTTGAGCTGTGATTCCATCTTCAAGTTATATATTTTTGCCGAGTTTAATCAGGTTGTATGCAACATTTATGATTCCTCTGCTTGGAGAGAGGTTAGATTATTAGAGAGTTCAGGAGGAGATGTATTGTTTGCTTATGAGACTTTTGATTTCTTTTTCCTTTGATTTCACTTGTGTAAATTCCCTGTTGGTTCATTCTTTCCACGGGAATAAATGTGCCATTGACATACGCCCCATCACCGTCACCTGTCCGATCACCATTAGTGGTTCGTGTTTCGAACAAGGAGAAAATTTTGGCCCTTTTACTTTGCTTCTGTTTTTGTTTCCTTTTTTTTGTTATTTGGAGTCGTTATTCCTTCTAGCTTTTCTACTCCACATCTTCATACCCAGTTTTCTATCCCAATGGTGCGTTTAAAATTTTTCTGAATTTTGTTTTGTTGTTATACTTCGTTTTCATTGTTTTGCGTTCTTGGAACCATTTAAAAATAGCATAATTTTGAGGTTTATGGAATGAGTTTATCACTTTGAGATTAGCCCCGACTTATCTTTTGCTTTTAGCTTTGACAATTTTTATGTTTTATAACTTTTAGTTGCTAGAAGAACTGCTGATACCTCTTTGGTAATTTTAGTTGATGACATGTGCTTGCTTTCAGAGCGTAGGCTTTATTCTTTGACCTCATTATATCATATGAGTTGGTTAGAGTTAAATCATGTCATCTTGATGTTGCATTGAAGTTTTTAATTATGTCAAGGTACCATAGAGAAGCGGCCATAAACTGGGGAGTCTTGAGCAACTTGAAAGATCATTGGATGCAGTTTAAAAACTGAAATTTTGACTGTCCGATTAAGTAAAGGAAACTCAATGGAATTCATAACTTTTCAATTTGTCTGAATAGTCAGAAGCTAAGACCATTCCGATGTCCCCCTTTCACCATGCTTAAGCTAAACCACAATAAAGATAAGCACGTCCATTCTATGACTGAGTTGGAAACCATTGACAAGTTTATTATTCTTGGAGTACTTGGAGAGATGCAGAGATTTGGAGCTATGGATCTTATTTGAGGTAATCATAACAATGAACAGTTTCTTGCTAAATCTTTTTCATTTTGAGTTATCAATTCATCTCTCCTTTTGGTAGCTTGTAACTTTGGTCGAAATGAATATATGTTGGTGGTATTGAAACCTCATTAATTCATTATATCGTATGAGTTGGTTAGATCAGATCATGCCAACTTGATACTGCATAGAAGTTTATTTATTTATGCTTAGGATAATTTTTTTTATTATTGAGTTGGAACAATTGACATGTATATTATTCTTCGTGTACTTCGAGATGCATAGACATTTAGATCTGTGATTTTGAATAGTGACACAAGATGCCTAATTGAGGTAATCGTGACCATAAATAGCTTGTGCAAGATCATTTCCATCTTGAGTTCTCAATTCATCTCTACGAAGGATAGCTTATAATTTGGTCTACAGGAATATAGGTTGCTCACAGAATATATAAGCTCCTAAAAAGTGGGTGAAAATATAGACCAACAATTATATTTTGTAACAGGGATGCAAACGAGTATGGCACGGTCTCTAATTGTGAAAACACACTTGATTACAATTGATTGTATATTTTGACAAATAAACGTATCAACATAATGAGTCGAAGAGAATAGACAAATATTGATATCAAGGGCAGAGGCTTACTTGGATAGAAATGTTGCAATCGTTGGACTTGGGTTTGAAATCTCTACCACTCTACTCCATAACTTGATGAACTGCTTATACAATCTACTACATAGACATATGTTATACGAGTCTTAAATGAGTTATTATTGTGATCCTTAAAGAAAACCAAGTAAATTATAATTAGTGGAAGAGCTGTAGTAGTACTATATAATGTTTTGAAACTAAATTTTATTTGGAAGATGACCACAAAATATTAAAATCCATAAGAATAACACTCGTTTGGTTGGCAGGAAAATAATGTTATCAGGGAATATAATTTCTAGGAATCACTACTACAAAAAAGACCTTTAACAACGGGAATCTCCCGTTGTCTTTTATTATTTCGAGGCATGGTTGTAGCCACTGTTGTTGTAAATGCGCTCATAGACAACAGTGATTCACCGTCGTTGAAGATTGTTTCGACAACGAGTACACTCTCATAGACAACGGTGATTCACCGTTGTTGAGATTGTTTCGACAACGAGTACACGCTCATAGACAACGGTGACTCACCATTATTGAAGATTGTTTCGACAATCAGTACACACTCATAGACAACGGTGTTTTGCCAAAGTTATATATAGAATCGACAACGGTATGATACCGTTGTTGTTCACATATTTTTTTTTATCATTTTTATATTTTTATATTTTTTTTTCAAAATGTTTTTTTTAATAAAATAAAATTAAAATTACACATCAAATATATCTAAAAATTACTGAATCACTAATTTCATAATTTTAAACAACACAAATTCACTACAAAAGTTTCTTGAAACTGTTACTAAAGTCACAAATGTAACATTCAACCTACAATTCGAAATTAATTAATATCATCATTCTAACTACAAAAAAAAGGGTTTTTCATCCCTAATACAGATTCTCCATTCAAATTTGCCATGCTTCGTCCGACAAAACATCTGCGTGACAGAAGTTGCAACTGATGATAAATGAGAATCCACTTTTTCTACAAACTTATATAATTATTTCAACACTACAAGAACTTTATAAATTAATTAATTACCTTCTACTTGTAAATATATTCTTGTACACATCCTGCCCATTCAGTTCGCACCTCGTCAATATCATGAATCGAGTACTTTTTACCTTTAAACTGTTGAAGTGGAAAAAATATAACCATAACTAAATATCTCACAAGTAAACAAATCAAGGAAAAACCACTAATAAGAAACTGAAAACATAAACATTGTTTACCCATTTTTGCAGCGAACTAATTGTCGAGATAGAGTCAGATTCGATTATATCCTTCATATATCTCATCACATAAAACCCGCATTGTACGTGGTACTTCTCCCTTTGGTGAACGTAATGCTCTTAAATGTAACCTCCACTATTACTAGCACACACCTTAAACTAAATCTAACAATAAGAGATAATTTTCTACTTTTTTATGATATAATAAATCTTGAACATTCCCTTGTTCTAACTGTATTCCATCTCATAAGACAAGGCAAGATAATCCAATTTAATAGATCATATGCACAAATTCAATGAGCGTAATTTTTCATATGCACGCACCCTATCATTTGCATAATTCACTTTTATCCTACGACCGCGAAGATGTTGAACAATAAAGTATGAAAGGGAATTTCATCAACTTCAACTTTGTTAATGTAAGTTTGCTATTCAACTAAAAAGAGCTTCAGTAATAAGAAGCAGAAAAAGGAGTTTAAGAAAGATAAGGAGACCTCATTATTCAGAGCCTCGACTGCAGCAGCAACCTCATCAGCAGAAGAATAAGTAATGAAGGCAAAATGGCAAATCCTTTCGACCTACCATTGGTACGGTTCACAATCACCTTAGCTGCAAGAATTCAAGAGAACAACACTGAAAATATACTTGCTGAAGGCATCTTTGAGAGTTGCATCATCAGTGCCAGGTGAGAGGCCTACAAATCAAAAACCAATAAACGGGATATAAACATCAAATACAGTAATAAAAAAAGGCGAATTGGACAATGTGAGAATGGTGTTGGACCTCTTATGAAGAGCTTCGAAGTAGACATGGATTCAAAGATAGAAGATGGCTTAGTTAAAGAGATTTCTTGACTAATCTGACTACTTGCAACTCTTCCCAATAAATTCTCAGCTTTCCTAGAGAAAGCCATTACTCCAACTTAAAACAAGAAAACTTATCCAAGTCAAGACGAGTATCTGTATTGTATAAACTTGTTTCAAACTCTCTGAGCAATTAAATCTCCATAAAGGCACCAAAACATAAAAGGAAATTCAGCCAACTCCTTGGAATTCCTTAGAAGTTGGATCAAAATCGAAAGTGCATTTTCAAATAACAGCAAATGAAATTTCCAAGAGAACTAACCATTATCCATCACATCAATGAATAATTTAATCTACCTTTGAAGATTTTGAAGTAGATGGTGCCTTAAGGCCAGAAGATGTCACTTTGAGGGGGCTGCTGTTATCACCTGGCTGGCTTTTCCTTTGAAGCTTCATTCTTTGAGATATCTTCTATCTAATAGAGGAAAAGAAATACAAATCTTGCAGATAAACTAGGATAAAACCATAATTTGATCAAATAATCCATGTCGAAAAACATAATAATTTTTTTTTTTTTTTTTTACTTTTCATGAAGTTTCCAAAGGTTGTAAGTAGTTTTCTAGAAATGTGTTCAGGCTTGTGGAGTTCTTCCAGTTCTCCCATAGCTTCATCATTGTCAGTGAAAATATCTTCATACTCCTAATCGCCTAAAGTAAAACAAAAAAGGTGGGGGAATCAATTTTACAAGATATAAATTGTTTAATTTTACCATTATTCTCAATTTCCTTATCGAAAGATGGGAAAATTAACTGACAATGAATTATCAAAAAGTCAAGTTATGATTCACATACAACTAAAAATCAAACATGAGGCATTTTCCTTCAAAAAAAAAAAAAGAGAGAAAAAAAAAAAACGCTTCAAGAAATGAAAGGTCATAGAAAAAGAACAAAATTCTAGCAAATTAATGAAAGTTGCAGGGAATCGAATTCAGTAATAAATGCAGAATATTACCAGGCTATGAAGATCTTGCCGTTGCGGCAGTTGTCGACGGTGACAAAGTCAAAATTGAAGACGGCGTCGCGGCAATCGTCGTTGGGCAAGGCGGCGGCCATCTCATCGTAACCCTCGCCGGCAGCGCCGACCTTGTCCACGGTCAAGAACTTAGATCCTTCGTCGATTTTGAACACGATGTAATTGTAGACCTTCTGCCACTTCATCTCCATGAACGAATTCTTACATTCATCCGTCACCCACATCCCCGTCGTCGCCTGCTCAGACAAACCGAAATCACATTTCCAAACAATATAGAGAGAGAAAATTCCAGAGAGAGATTAGTGTGTACCATCTTGAAAGCCATCGCCAACAGAACGTACTGCAGCGATTATTAGTGAAAATTTTGGGATGAGAATTTTGGGATTTAGGGATTTGGTTTTTCAGTGCACCACCGTGAGTTATTTCGTATCCCTTTTTTTATTTATGTTTTATACTGTGTCCGATCCTTCAAAAATTGAAATCGTTTTACCTATCTCAGCTAATGGAAAAACCGTTTTTTCTTATGCAGATTTTTTAAGTTTTTTGTGTTTTTCCTTTTTCATTTTTTTTTATTAATTTTATTGTTTTCTAAGTTTCTTCCAATCCTTTCTTTTTAATTATAAATTAAAATAGAGAGTCTGCTATATAAATATAAATATATAAGTATAAATTTTCATTAGGTAATAAGCATCGATTGTTAATAATTATGGATGGCAGAGCTGGGAGTGTTCAATTTGCTTGTTTTTATTTTTAATTTTTCAATAACTCTCACTGATAGACAAAGAGCAGAATTAGAATTCAAATTAGTTTAGAAGAAGACTTCAAAAAAAAAAAAAAAAAGTTTAGAAGAAAACTACGATAAAAAAATATATTTAAATAAGAATTTAGATTAGCTTAGAAAGGAAAATAAAATAAATTAAAAGATTAGAATTAATCTAAAAATACATTTAAAAAATAAATTAGATTAGCTTAGAAAGGAAAATAAAATAAATTAAAAGATTAGAATTAATAAAAAATATATTTAAAAAATAAATTAAATTAGAAAATTAGAATTAATATAAAAAATGTTATTTTTAAATATTTAAGAATTAATGACATTTAAGTTTTTGTCTCATTTAAAAAAATTATAAGTATTGAAAATAGACAACACTGTTACAACAACGGTTGTACTTACCGTTGTTTATGAGCGTAACAACAACGGACCCTACGACAACGGTATCTCAAAACCGTTGTCTATGAGCGCATCTTTTTGCTAATAGACTACGGTATATAAAAACAACAACGGTTTTTTACCTATTAACAACGGTTTTTCACAAAAACCGTTGTTGTTTCAGTGTTGTCGTATCCAATTTTTGTTGTAGTGAATGTGATTCCAAGAAAAATGAATACCTCGATTTTGTATGCCTGTGTTTGGAAACACCATGGAAATTGTGAGGATTCTTCATATTTATTGTTTTCAATGTAATTATTTTTATAATCATAACAATGTAAAATTTATTTAATAATACTTAGATATATAACAAAAATATACTATAATAACATCAAATAATAATAATAATAATAATAATAATAATAATTAATATTTATATAATAATAGTATATATTATTTGTTATTTTTATTATATTATGGTAATAAAATATTTATTATTATTATTATTATTATTATTATTATTAAATAATAAAAATCATAGTAAAAGTAGTAATATTTAATAATGATAATAATAATAATAATGCAAGATTCCCTGAAACAAGTAATCAGAATAGCTATGTTTTGGTGGAAATAAGAATTCAGGAAAATTGTACTAACTTTCCTTGAGTTGGGAATCTGATTACTTTTCGAAATCTGCTAAAATTGAACCAAACACATAAATCTGCAAATAAGAAATCAGAATACTTTCCCAGACCACATTCCCTGCCAACCAAACACGCCCAAAGTGTGATGAAAATCCTTTCGACGCACATAAGTACTTATTTTTCTATTTTGTACGAATATTATTAATTTTGTTTTTGTAGGTCCCGATAGGTATTCATTGGTGTATGGGGGGGAATACACCAATTCGCCAACAGTTTTGACTTTAAAAACAAAATCGATCTTACTGAGTTGTCAGCTCAGCTTATCAGTGCAGCTCGGTTTATCCAGCTCAGTCAGTAAACTGGTGAGCTTGCTAAACCGAACAGTGTGCGGAAGTTTGGTGGACAGGTTGGCTACCTCTTAGAAAATTCTTTCTTTGGTCTGAATATTTGTGCAGGTTGATTATATCAATGAAGTGCAATGTAATGAAGGTTAGTTGAACATTGTAAGGTCGACTGTTAATAAAAGATAGAGAGAGAGAGATTGAGACAGTCGATTTAGCGTGGTTCGGGAAACGTCCCTACATCCACGTCAAATACCGTCGTATCTGAAATTCCTTACTTCTCTCTTATTTATACTGGCTGAGTACCAGCCTCAACCTTCGTCAATCTTTAGACTTGAGCCGAGCACGAGTTCTGGGTCGTGACCCTTACAACCTTTCATACATTCTTACATACAACCTTGCAGCTAAACTAACAGATTCTTCTTTACTTGGACGAATATGTAGTAAGCTTGTGGAGAGTATTCTGTGAGGTTCCAGAATCTGAAATCTTGAAGGTCTCAACACTTGGGAAATGGCTTGGATTCGAGTGTTGAGTTTGGCTTTGAAGCGTAAAGATTTCTGGATAGATTTGGCTTTGAAACTCTGGTTTCCTCTCTCTATTTTTCTCTCTTCCCCGTCTATTTTTCTTCACCCCCACTACACAATTCTGGGATGGTTTGAAGTATTTATATGACTCCAATTTGAATTAGAGCCGTTGGAGTAGCAGAGGTGTCAGAACCGTACTGCTGACTAGACTTCTAGCCATTGAGGTTTTCTGTACAGCTTGAACCATCGAGGTTGGCAAGGCACAGCTTGGGTCGGACTGGGAAGGTCGACCTTTTGTACCTCAAGCTGTCTTTGTTTTCTGTGGTTTTCAAGCTTGATCTTTGTATTAGAATCTTCACCTTGAGAAGCTGTTGACTAATAGCAGCTTGACTCACAGCAGCTTGACTAAGCATATTGGCTTCAGCAGGTTGGCCTATGCAGGTTCCTCAGAATACAGGTTCCTCAGCATACAGGTTCCTCAGCATGCAGGTTGGCCTCAGCATGCAAGTTGGCCTATGCAGGTTCCTCAGCATACAGGTTCCTTAGCATGCAGGTTCCACAGCATGCAGGTTGGCCTCAGCATGCAGGTTGCACAGCATGCAGGTTGGCCTCAGCATGCAGGTTCCTCACATGAGGTTGGCCTCAGCATGCAGGTTCCTCACAGGAGGTTGGCCTCAGCATGTTGAGCTTCCTAGACCTCGAACTATCTTCAGTCTCTCTGTAACCTTCGTGTGAGATCTTCTAGTATAGTAAGAGCAGGTTACATAGACAGATTACATAATGGGACAGTATGACAGGTTTGAGTAGATTAGGTACAGGTTGCACTTCCAACCTTGACCTTTACATGAGCAACCTGTCCGAGTAAAGCTTGACTGATCCAAACACGGAGACCAGCCTGTTCCTATCAATCCTATAACTAAGTCCTATAACTAAGTGTGGTTTCTAATAACATCATTCAAAACTAAACTAAACAGGGTTCCCAATAGTTTTTTGTTTTTTTTTTTGTTTAAGCTTCTAGACTGGACAACTCATCACGTACCATCTGAGCAAATGCGTCATGGTCTAAACATTCGTCTAAGGCTTTTTGGTAAAAAAGCATTCAAAAAAGGTATATGCTTACATTGTCTGATTCAAGTTTTGGTTAGCAGTTAACGGTCCAGTGTTAAACCCCACTTAATATTTGGAATTAATGTAATTAATCTCCAAGTCTCCAAACATTGGATGTTGTGTAACCTCCATGTGAAGACAAGTTTGGTAAAATTATTCATTTGCCTTCGAGTTGCTGATATGGATTCATATACATACACAAAAATGTTGCATACAGCGATATCATGAAATATTGATCCTTTGTCAAAGTTTGTGATTTGTGGGTTTGCACTGTATTCTGATTCATGGCGGTGATATGATGATATAGTTTTGTGGTTGTCTCAATTTGAAATACACATTTAGATATAGTTTTATGGCGGTGATATGATGATATTGGCAATTATGGCAACATCGCATTTTATGCGGTGTGAAATTTCTAGTAAAGTGAATAAACGATGAAAAAAAGAAAAAAGTTCAAGTGCATAGTGTGATAATATTTCATCAGAAAGAATCAATCCCATATCAATTGAAACCGAACCTTTCTTTGTTACCTATTGGAATTGTTGCAACATAAGAGGTTCCTCTAATGCCGCGGCCGCCACTCTTTACCAAACTTGTCCATCGCTTCCACATTCACTCTCTTAAGACTAAACTTCCCAAACATATCTTGATCCAGAACTCCACAGTCGGGACCGATTACTTGCTGCGTCAGAGTCTGGCAAAGATTTTTGTAATAATCATTACTATGCCAGCTATGCATTATGCCATTTTCTTCATATTAGTTCATTAATTCATGTATAAATACAACAACAAATTTCATCCTGGCCTTTCGACTACAGATTTCATTCCCCCCTCTCTTTTATGGACCCAAAATCTTCTTCCTCAAAATATGCTTCGAGTTTGCAAGGAATTTTGCCTGTATTTTAGATGCTTCCCAAGAACGAGCTTGAAGAAAGAGGTTGGAACTTCATAGTGTTCATATTTGGGCTCTTCTATTTTGATTGCTATCGGCATTTCTCTCAACGCTGCAAGGTGAAGTTGTTAGTATGGAAATGCGCTTTTTGTTGTTTTTTGCAAAAAAAAATTTACTAACTCACAAATTATACTCTTGTAGAAGAAGCAAAATACAGCAATTATCCGGAATAAACATAAAAATAATTATAAAAATCATTAAATTCTCGCCCATCGAACATCATCAACAGTGATCGATTTTATTTTTGCAAGGTAATTAATGCACGAAAACTGAGATTTAATGAACACGAAAAGGGACACAAAGGATTTACGTGGTTCGATCTATTGCGATAGATCTACGTCCACGGAGCGTAAGTGTGTATGGATTTTATTGAGAGTATGCGTATAGCTTGTACAAAGATTGTTCTCCCCTTTCAATCTATTCTCAACCCCTATTTATAGGTATTTACATATGTAACCCGACTAGGATTACAAGTCTTTTCCTATTAGGAGTCTTTGGCTTGATCTCCTCCTTTATTGGATAAACACCGAGCTTCTATATCTCTTGGAGCTTGAATTGTAGTCGATGTAGGAGTTGCCTTGGTGTAGAAGTCTCTTTGAAGTAGGTTGTAGTTGACTGGGCCGAACTGCATAGGGCTCTAGTTGGGCCGAGCTGCGTTGGCCAAGCTTAACTGTCGGGGCCCAATTATATTGGGCTCGATGCTTGGGCCTAGTAGCTAGGCCATATCCTATCACATCCCCCCCCCCAAAAAGATATAGAAGTGAAGGTGTGACTCGGGGTAGAAAGTTGAAGTAGGAGCAGTGAAAGTGCATTGCCCCCGTCGAAATTAGAATTTTGACGAAGTCGAAATGCGTACCGCCTCGTTAGGACAAGGTCGAGCTAAATTTCACATTGCCCCTTCGGAAATTAGATTTTGACGAAGTCAGAATGCGTACCGCCTTATTAGGACGAGGTTGAGCTAAATTTCGCATTGCCCCTTCGGAAATTAGATTTCGACGAACTCGGAATGCGTACCGCCTTGTTAGGAAGAGGTCGAGCTAAATTTCGCATTGCCCCTTCAGAAATTAGATTTCAACAAAGTCAGAATGCGTACCGCCTCGTTAGGACGAGGTCGAGCTTAATTTCGCATTGCCCCTTCGGAAATTAGATTTCTACGAAGTCAGAATGCTTGCCGCCTCGTCAGAACGAGGTCGGTATGAAGTGTGGCGGAGTGGCTTGGCGCAAATCAGCATTGCGGACAAGGTCGAACACGTGATGTGTTAATTACATTAAATCTGCCGTTTGGGGTCCCGATAAAGTAGGCATGTGCGAGTTGTGGGGGGAATGTGAAAAGGCGGAAAGTTACTAAAACTTCTTTCAGACGCCACAATCATTCATTATCAAAATTCGGAACCCTAAAAATCTCGGCAATTCATCTTTAACCTTCACGATTGCAGCGTTGTCGTCGGTGTTGCGCCAGAATCCAGTGAATCTTTTTGTTTTCACCACAGTCGTCCATCGCTTAAAAAGTAAGTTTCCATGGCTTCCTCTTCTTTTATTCGTGAGTCGAGCGGTAGTGGTATTCGGGATTCTGGTGAAAGGTCCAAGTCGCCGCCGATATCCCATCCGCCGGAAAGTGTAGATATAGATGTGTATACCGTAGAATCGGGTATTCCGTCAAAACGTAAAGTTGTTTTTCCCCCTCCTTCGAAGTCTATAGGAAAGGTGACGACTTATGCCTCAACCCTAGATTCTTCCGCAATTTTAGCAATTGCGAGAAATTATTTATTTCCGAATACTATCGAGCTTGTAGTTCCCCGGCCGGAGGATAGGGCTTCGGATCCTCCGGTTGGATTCATAACTCTTTACGAAGACTGTTTAAACCACGGTCTTCGTCTTTCCCTTCCCTCTGTTTTCGCCGATCTTCTTCGGATGTTTGGCATTCCCTTAGCTCAGATAATGCCGAACTCGTTTAGGCAGTTCACGGGTTTGGACATACTTAGTAGTCGTCATGGGGGGTTAGCCTGTCAGTAGAGCTGATCCTGAAATACTTCCAGTTCAATTCATTCAAAGGGTGGTACTACTTGACACCCCGTCTTGACTTTAGAGTCAAGACGAAGTCAAAGATTCTTAACTGGCAGTCTAAGTTCTTCTTCTGCCAGTTCGGTGAGGTCCCACAATTCGTGTGGAATGTGGGTAAGCTGAGGAACCAAGGCACCGAAGAGAAGTTCGGTGCTCTTGAGGAAGTGTTAACGAGCCTCGTCGAGGAAGAATTCACCGAGGCCGATCTTGCGAGGGCGGGGCTGAGCCCTTATGATCCAGACTCCATAGTTGAGCCGGTGAAGGGTGAGGCTCCACTTGGTCCGTTTTTATCCTGTTTTATGTTTTCCATGTCATTGTGATAAGGCTCCCACTGTGTTTTTCTGCAGTGAAACTACTCGGTCTGAAGAGGACAAGGTCCAACTCTACTGAGAAGCTGACGTCTGAGGCTTCATCGGAGCGAACAGAGAGCGGACTAGGCTCATCACTAATGGGGTCCCCTCCGGAGTGACCCCTCGTTCGTAAAAAAAAACTGCAGAAGTTGGTTGTTGCCACTTCGATCGAAGAGGAGGATTGCACTGTCACTGCAGTCCGGTCGTCTGGCGGTGTAGGAGGCCAGGGTTTTGGAGAACTAGTGAATCGGCGTCAGCCGTTCCCCGAGGTAGTATCGTACCTTCATCTGTACTTCGGCATCTCCTTTATTTTTTGCTAACATTAATATTTGCTGATGTAGGGTGCCGAGGATATGGCGACGAGGCTGAGTGATCTGACCTCAGAATTGAGCGGTTTCCTAACCACGGGGGTTGACCGCTACAATGAGCTGGCCCGGATTCGTCGTGACCTGGAAAATGAGAAGGGCGGCCTCGCCAACCGATGGGCGTTGGCCGAAAAAAAAATGGTGGTGGAGCGGGCTGCTACCGAGGCGGCGAAGACGGAGGCAGCCTCGTGGAGGGCGGAGGCGGAGGCGGCGAGGCAGCGGGAAGCCGAAATGGTTTCCGGGTAGGGGCCGCTGCTTCGGGCATATACAGAGAGACTCTTCTGCTCTGAGAAGTTCTCAGAGCTTGCCGGGCAGGTGGCCTCGGTCCTGAACACTCGTGCTGTCAGTGACACCATCGACAGCATTGCTGCTGATATTCGATTGGATAATCAGTACGGTATCAGGAGATGTCGGATGAGGCCGTGCACTGTAAGTATGCCGAAGCCTTACTGAAGGGCATCCAAGTTATCCCTCTACTGGATAGCTTGGCCTCGCATCCACGGTTCTGACCGCCGAGGTGGTGGAAAATTGCCCCGTCGACCGGGATGATGAGCTGGAGGAGCTGATCGCTGGCCTCAGTCGCACTGCGGAGACCGAGGAGGAGGATGCTGGCCACGAAGAAGTGGAAGCCGAGGAGAACGAGGAGGCCGAAGTCAGGGGTGAGGGTGAAACTGCTCCGGCTACTGATGGAGCTTCTCGTGAGGATGAAGTGAACGCCGGAGTGGTCATTTGATCACCTCTTTATATATATATATATATATATATATTTTTTTTTTTTATGTAGGGCACTTGTACTACGACATCGCTAGGATGTCGTTTCACCTATGCCCTAGTGGCTATAAAACTTCAAGTTTTAATTGAAATTATTTTCGTGTTTATGTAGTCTTCTTCTTCTCCGGAACTTTTCGATGCATCTCCGTATATAGGCCAAATCAATAACTTACTGCGAGCTCTTGAAGCTAAGAATGTCGAAGTCCTTCATTGGAAAGACCAAGCTGGCCATATCCAGGATGAGGCCGACGTGAGACTTTGAGCCGCTCAAATCAGAAATGACGAGCTTCAAGCTCGGCTCCTGGAGCTTGGAGATAAGTTTGATGCCGTGAAGGAAGAAACTGATAAGATCGCCGAGGAGCACGCTGAGTACGAGGCCATTGTCCGCCGAAACGGCGGGAAAACCATTGTTGAAGTGGACGCAAAGGTGACAGAGGTCGCAGCCCGGTGCCAGGATTACCAAGAAAGATACGGGGTGGACTCCTGGCAGCTCCGAGATCAGATGGTCGAGCTGAAATGAGTAGCCGGCATGTACAAAGTGATCTTAGCTCGGCGCCCAAAGTTGGTTGCTCGGTTGGCAAAGAACGCTTGTCCTTCAAGTTTGTCTACTCCCGCCGGTCCCTCGAGTTCGTCCACTCCCGCGGGTCGATCGAATATGAGATTCATGAGCCACTCGAAGGAGTTTTATGAACAAGAATGGCAATCGTTGGCTCGACGAGGACAAGGTTGGAGCCTTCAATCGGGTAGGGGTAGGGGTCGAGGATGAGGTGGTGGTGAACGAGGTCGAGGCAGGTTCAATATAGATGAAGTTTTAAATTTTAACTCCGACGGTGATTTTCCCACAAGATAGCTTAGTTTTAGCAAACCTAAGCCTTCGAGTTCGTCTTGATCACCATGTAATTGTACTTTTCCATTTTTAAAATAAAACGAGATTTTTTGTACTTGTATAAGCCTTTTACCTTATTTTTAACATATGTATATTTCTTTGTTTTAAATAAAGGTAGGCCATAATGAGCATTACCTCGTCATGAGACGAGGTTTAGGGTTTGAATAGCACGACTTCATCAAAGACGAAGTTTAGGCTTTAATTAGCACGACCTCAGCTTCAGACGAGGTTTAGGCTTTGAATAGCACGACTTCGTCAAAGACAAAGTTTAGGCTTTAATTAGCACGACCTCGTCTTCCGACGAGGTTTAGGCTTTGAATAGCACGACTTCGTCAAAGATGAAGTTTAGGCTTTAATTAGCATGACCTCGGCTTCAGACGAGGTTTAGGCTCTTCTCCGTTTTAAACAAAGGCTGTATCTTTGTTTTTAACCGAGGTGGTGCCTCCTCGTTTTAAACAAAAGTAGTTCTTCCTAGCTTTTAACAAAGATGGTGCCTTCGTTTTAAGCCGAGGCAGTTTGTACTTCTATTTTTAACAAGGTTAGGTTGGTACGCGCGTTTGGAATTTACCCCAAATATGGAGTTTATTAAGTTACCCTCGTCAGGGTTTTAAAATAAAAGATCAAAATACTAAATATAAGTGGGAGAGAGAGACATGCAGGATATGATATGCAAGGATTTAAACAAATAATAAAGGAAAAAAAATAAATTTTATTGATAAAAAACCGAAGTTTAAAAAAAAAGAAAACAACTGACAAGACGACCTGACTCTTGACACGTACGACTTTAAATGAACTGATCTTGGACATTACTCTCCTCCACTTATACAAAATATTTCTTTAAATGAGCAATGTGTCATGTGCGGGGTAAGGGCTCACCGGATAAATGGGCGAGCTTGTACGACCATTTGCCGAGGACTTCTTCAACTCGGTACGGTCCTTCCCATGTGGCTTCAAGCTTGCCGAGCCTTTCCGCTTTACTGACCTCGTTGTTCCGAAGTACGAGGTCGCCTGCTTGGAATTGTTGGTACTTCACTCTTTGGTTGTAGTACCGAGCTACTTGTTGCTTGTACTTGGCTTCTCTTATTTAGGCGAGCTCTCGTTTCTCTTCCAACAGATCCAGTTCGGTTCGGAGGTCTTCCTCGTTGACTTCGGCTGTGAAGTTGAGAGTGCGCGGGCTCGGCAGGCCGATCTCTACCAGGATCACTTCTTCGGTTCCATACACCAAACTATAAGGTGTTTCGCCGTTCGAGGTCCGGGGAGTTGTTCGGTACGACCATAGGACTTGGGGTAAATTTGCTGCCCAATCTCCTTTGGCTTTGTCGAGGTGGGTCTTGAGTCCCTTGACGATCAGTTCTGTTCGTAACTTCGGTTTGGCCGTTCGCTTGAGGATGAGCTACCGAAGTGAACTTTTGGTGAATATGAAGCCCTTCACACCATTCTCTGAATGTCCGATCGGTGAATTGCGTTCTGTTATCCAAAATGAGGATGCGAGGTACACCGAAGCGGCAAACCACATTCTTCCATACGAAGTTGAGGGCGTTCTTGCTTGTAATCTTTGCCAAGGGTTCGGCTTCGACCCACTTAGTGAAGTAGTCGATGGCTACGATGAGGAACTGGAGCTGTCCGGGAGCTTTATCAAACGGTCCGACGATGTCAATTCCCCATTGCACGAACGGCCACGGGCTTTGCATGCTTACGAGGTCGGTTTGAGGTAATCTCGGCACCGTCCCATGGATTTGACATTTTGGGCACTTTTTATCCAGTTCGACTGCGTCTTGGAACATCGTGGGCCAATAGTATCCCCAGCGCATGACCTTCTTTGACAGTGCTCTAGCTCCGATATGGCTTCCACATGACCCTTCATGAACTTCCCGTAACGCATAGCTTGCTTGGTTCGGCCCGACACATCTTAGGAGAGGTTGAAGGTATGACTTTCTGTACAGAATTCCTTCCTGTAGAACGTACTTCGGTGACTTGCTTAAGATCTTTCTTGCCTCAAGCTTGTCACTGGGTAGCTCGCCCTTCTCCAAATAACTCCGAAGATGAGTCATCCAATTCGGCGCATCATCATCAATTACGAGGCCGACCTCGGCTTCCTCTATACTTCGGTGCTTGACTCCTTCCACCGGAGAGCTTGTTGACAAGGACGCCAATTTGCTTAAAGCATCGGCTCAGGTATTTGTTCCTTTTGGGATTCGTACCAACTCAAAGTAGGTGAAGCTTTCTTGCAGACTCTTAGCTTTTTGGAGATACTTCTTCATTCTGTCGCCCTTTGCCTCGTATGTGCCGAGCATATGGCTGACTATGACTTGGGAGTCACAGTAGACTTGTACAGCTCGTATTTGGAGACTTTGAGCGAGGCGAAGTCCTGCAATTAAGGTTTCGTACTCCACTTCATTGTTTGTGGTAGGGAAGTCGAACCGAAGTGCATAGGTTATCTCCTGCTCATCTGGACTGAAAAGTATGATGCCTGCACCGCTTCCTGATTTTCCAGAAGCCCCGTCCACGTATACCTTCCAACAGTGTTTGGGCGGTTTGCTTGTGGATTCGGCTCCGACAATGTCCGAGGCGGTATCAGTTAGCTTTGGTGTTTCCGTAAACTTAGACTCCACAAGGAAGTCAGCTAAGGTTTGGCCTTTGATAGCACTGCGTGGACAGTAGCTGATGTCGTGCTCACCCAGCTCAACTGCCCATTTCGTAATTCTCCCCGAAGCTTCAGGCTTCAATAACACTTGCCGAAGTGGAAGGTCGGTGAGGACCTGTATTGGATGTGCCAGGAAATAAGGTCGTAGCCTCCTTGCAGTGTTTACTAACGCTAGTGCAATCTTCTCTAATGGCTGGTACCTCGTCTCTGGTCCTTTAAGAACTCGGCTGATGAAGTAGACCGGGAGTTGCCGACATTTTTCTTCACGTACTAGGACTGCACTTATAGTTTCATCCGAAGCCGCGAGGTATAGGGAGAGAATTTCTCTTTCGTACGGGACCGACAAGGTTGGAAGCTTGGAGATGTATTTTTTCAAGTCGGCAAACGTTGATTTATGTTCCTCTTCCCATTTAAAAACCGGGTTCTTCTTAAGAATCTTGAAGAACGGGAGTTGCTTCTCTGCCGCTTTCGAAAGGAACTGACTTAGGGCAGCTAGGCAGCCCATCAGTTTGTGCACGTCGTGAATCTTCTCCGGAACCTTCATCTCTTGGACAGCTCGGACCGTGGACGGGTTGGCCTTTAATCCTTCTTGAGAAACCCAGCATCCTAAAAATTTTCCGGATCGGACCATAAAGGTGCACTTTTCAGGATTCAGCTTTAGGTTGACTTTCTGAAGGAGGCCGAGGATGATCTTGAGGTCTTCAGCATAGGTGGCTGGCTCCTTGCTTTTGACGATGATGTCATCCACATATACCTCCACATTTTTGCCGATGTGGGGCTCGAATATCTTGTCCACCATTCTTTGATAAGTGGCTCCAGCATTCTTTAGTCCGAAAGGCATTTTCTTATATGCGAAGACACCGAAGTCAGTGATGAAAGCTGTTTTCGGTGCGTCTTCGTCACTCATCAAGACTTGGTGATATCCCTTATACAAATCTAAGAAGCTGAACACCTTATGGCCGACCAGAGTCTCGACTTTCTTGTCGATGTTGGGGAGGGGATAACAGTCTTTGGGGCAGTGTTTATTTAGGTCGGTGTAGTCGATATACATTCGCCAACCTCCTCCTTATTTCTTCACCATCATCGGGTTAGCAATCCACGTCGGATATATGACCTCGAAGAGTATTCGTGCCTCTAACAGTTGGTGCACTTCATCATGTATGACCTGGTTCCGGTCTGCTGCGAATACCCACTGCTTTTGCCGGACTGGCTTTACTCCGGGGTCAATGTTCAGCCGGTGTGTGATAACATCTGGTGAAACTCCGGTCATGTCAAGCGGTGACCAAGCGAAGACATCTCTATATTCCTGAAGTAGTTGGACAATTTACTTGCGAAGTTCGGCTCCTCCAGCGAAGCCTACTTTGACGACCTTAGTCGGGTCATTTTCGTACAATACAACTGCTTCCACTGGCTTATAAAATGTAGAATTGTCTTCCACCAACTCTTCGGGTTTCTGTAGTTGCTATGCCTGCGGATGCTGAGGTATTCCAACACCTCGTAGGGCGATCTGCATGCACTCCTTTGCTCTTTTCTAGTCGCCGCGAACTACGATTACCCCATTTTTCGATGGAATTTTGATCGTTAGGTGGCACGCCGAGCATATTACCTTCATTGCAACCAACCAATCTCTTCCTAGAATGATGTTATAGGGGGAGTTCACCTTTACGACAAAAAAACTGACGAGCTTAGTGGATGACAATGGGTGCTTACCCACTGTCACTGGGAGTTGAACTATCCCTTCGGTTTGCGTCTCTTGTTGGATAAAGCTTTTCAGGGGAATTGGTGCTGGTGTTAAAAGAGCTTCTTCGACCCCTAGATTCTCAAAGCAATCCTTAAAGAGCCCGCTTACCGAGGCCCCACTGTCGATGAAGATTCGTTGGACGAGCTTATTAGCCACCACTGCCTCAATCACAATGGCATCTTGGTGAGGTATCATTGGTGGCACCGGGTCATTCTCTGAGAAAGTAATGGCCTCGTCCTTTTTGAACCTTTTCTATAAAGGTTCGTCTGCAGGGGGACTTCTGGCCTCGGCCTTGAGTGACGACTTCATTGCTCCTTATGGGAGCCCGGTAATATTGGTGATGATTCCGTCGATCTGGGGTTGATCTTCATCTCCATCCTCATCATCAGGCCTCAGTTTTTGTCGACATGGGGGGCGCAATTGTTCCCTCCTCGGTTTCTGCGCTTTCCCCTGCCCTGGGGTCAGGCATCATGTTGGCCGTGACTTTAGTACTTTCTAAATGTACCGTCGCGCACCATGTGCTCGATATCCGCAGCTAGCTCCCTGCAGTCCTCCGTGTCATGGCCGTAATCCTCATGGAATTGGCAGTATTTGTCCTTAGATCGGCGTTTCAACCCACCACGTGACATGGGTTGAGGTTTCTCAAATAGGTTGGTATGAAGCTCATAAATCTCCGTCCTCGGTTTTGTCAGTGGTGTAAACTGGATCTTCTCCGGAGTTTGCCGAGGTCCAAGTCGGGATTCAATTGGGCCTCACTGCAGTCTATCTAAGGCACTTCGGCGGCTTTGACTTTGGTCATTGCGCTCTTCTTTCCTCCGATCGGACGGTTCAAGCTTATCAGCTTCGCGCTTCTTCCTATCCGCTTCATCTGCGCGTGCGAACCGATCCGCGATGCTCCACAACTGCTTCGATGTCCGAGGCTCTTCCCTGACGATCTCCTTATAGAGACCACCAGATTGGATGACATTCTGGAAGGCTGAGATAAGGACTTCGTCGGTCAAGCGATCAACTTTCAGGCTTTCCTCATTAAACCTAGTCATAAAGTCGCTTATTGATTCTCCTTGTCTCTGCCTTATGGAAAGAAGTTGGGCCGGGGTGGTTTTCGCCTTGGCTTTCTAGAAAAATCTGCGTTCGAAAGCGTCGACTAGGTTAGCGTATGATCCGATACTGCATGGAGGCAGGCTATCGAACCAACTACGAGCGTTATCCACGAGCAGTTCGGGGAATACCTTACACATGTAGGTATCCTCGCTGAGACCTTGATTCATCATATTGTACTGATATTGGGACAAAAAATTCCTCGGATCGAGCCGTTGTGAGGCTTGATCGGAGGTACTCGATACTTCTCTGGGAGAGGAGTGTAGAGTATTTTGTTGGTGAAGGGAGTAGAGATCTTACTGTAAATAGTAAATCTCCCTTCCTGGTAATCGTCGTCACGCCGAGGTGAAATAGCATGACGACTGTAGGAACCGATCAGCGAAGAACGATTCATGCGCCTAAGGATTCGTTTTCGGTTATGATTAATTTGATTCAATCTTATCATGCTCCTATGAATTAAATACAATCATAGGGTGTTTAATCGATATACCTCTTGGTTTTCGTGTGAGAGCTCGCTTGAAGATCTTCTGATCTGTTTCCCTGCTCGAATCCGATGTTGGATGGACAACACGCTATGAATTCAGCCACGGAAGAAATAGCACACGTCGTCCTTCAGCTGTACCACTGCCGCCGCCGTGTTCTCTCTCTCTATCACTTAAACCTAGCCTCTCTTGATTATGAGATCAATATGTTATGTATCTAGAGGCATTAAGTGAATATATATAAGAGGAGAATGGGCTTAAGTTGCAGGCTTGGCCCACAGACCAAGACATGGCCGCCCATCATCATCTTAGGCGTCCCTCATTGGGCTTTGATGATGATCAGACCTTTTTTCCTTAACTGTGGCCTATTGAGCTTATTGGGCCAGACCAGGGATCTACTAGCTGATAAAACAGGACCTTCCAATGTTCTGAATTCTCTATGTTCAGCCCAAAATAAAATTCAGATCATAAGTATTAAAACATTCCACTTGAGTAATAATACTGAACTACCTGTTTTATCCCTGCTGAGCTCAGGGCTAGTATTAGACTTAAATCACCCCCGTATTTAAGATATCTTACATCCATTAATTAATCTAAAGCTTCTGACTGCTTTTGTTAATTAACATCTTATTAATTCTTGAGTAGTACCATTCATTCCTTATTCATCATACTGGAACTTAATCCACCTGCAGGGTTTAGTATGATAATCCTTAATGAATTCCTCAGGGGATGTAATCAACCCGTTTTACCAGGATACGGTGCTCTATTGCAGATGCACTAAAGATCGTACTAGTTATAGTTGTTACCCAAGATACGGGTCATATTGGATTGCAATGATTGAACCCTCAACCATGGTAAATCAAAGTAACAAACTACAACTATACACCCTTAGTCACTCAATTAGAGTTAAGGTGTTACGTTAAATAACATTTAAGTCCCCGAGGTCTTGATTCTTCTACTTAGGTCAGAATAGAAGAATTCACCTCACCGTGATCCTATCAATACGATCAACGTACTAGCATAAACAAGTAACCAAGACAAGCTACTTATCTATTTATGCTACAGTCTATACCGATAGTTTTATCCAAAACTATCTCAACTGTGATAACTATTTATATCTCAAGAGACACCGGCTACTACGGTCTTCCGTGATCTACTACACACCATATAGCCTATAACTTTGAGATAATGGATAGATGTAATGCTTAACAATCAATTCATACATAATCAGATATGAAATTGTTAGTGAAATATGGAACCACATGTATACAAGCTAAAAGGCCTGCTTTCTAGTATACAAATCCATCAATCTCCCACTTATACTAAAGCAAACTTTTAGTATACAATGTGACAATAGGCAAGCGTCTATATCTAACATCTGTTACACATCTTCTCCCACTTATACTCAAAGTTTAATTGTGCGGGAGGCTCCACAACCCTAATCCATCAACATGTTTGTCAAAAACCTTGGCTGTCAAGCTCTTTGTGAATGGATCCGCCAGATTATCCGCTGAAGGGATTTTCTTAACTTCTATATCACCCCGTTGTACGAAATCTCGCACAATATGGTACTTTCTGTCAATGTGTTTACTCGCCTTGTGAGCTCTGGGTTCCTTACAGTTTGCAACCGCACCAGAATTATCGCAATACACCGCGATACATTTGGGCAAACTCGGGACCAGATTTAGCTCATGAAGGAAGTTCTTGAGCCACACAGCCTCTTTTGCAGCCTCACAAGCAGCTACATACTCGGCTTCCATGGTGGAGTCTGCGATGCACTTCTGCTTCACACTCCTCCAAATGATAGCTCCACCTCCCAAAGTGAACACATAACCGGTGGTAGATTTCCTCTCATCTCGATCAGCTTGGAAGTCTGAGTCTGTATACCCTCTCGGAATCAACTCATTGGACCGGTAATTAAGCACATAATTCCTTGTCCTCTTGATGTACTTCAAGATGTGCTTTACCGCCATCCAATGTCCCTGACCAGGGTTAGACTGATATCTTGCCACGTATCCCACGGCATAACAGATATCCGGTCTTGTACACAGCATTGCATACATGAGGCTTCCAACCGCTGAAGCATACGGTATAGCCTTCATGTCGTCTATCTCCTTTTGTGTCTTTGGACACATCTCCTTCGATAGAGCAATGCCATGCCTGAAAGGAAGAAATCCCTTCTTGGCATTTTGCATGCTGAAACGGGCGATCACAGTATCAATATATGAAGCTTGGCTTAAGCCTAACATCTTCTTCTGGCGATCTCTGATCACCTTGATCCCTAAGATGTAAGCAGCTTCTCCCAAATCCTTCATCTTGAACTATTCAGACAACCAACCCTTTACGCCTGATAACACGTTCACATTGTCGCCAATGAGAAGTATGTCATCTACGTACAGTACTAAGATTACCCCGCTTCCATCCGCACTGAAACTGTAAACACAACTCTCGTATGAACACTGAACAAATCCATAAGATTTGATCAAACTATCAAAACGTATGTTCCAGGATCTCGAAGCTTGCTTAAGTCCGTACAAAGACTTCTTGAGCTTCCATACGAGATGCTCTTGGCCTTTAGACACATAACCTTCAGGTTGTCACATATAAATATGCTTATCTTACTCAAGATAACCGTTCAAGAACGCAGTCTTGACGTCCATCTGCCAAACCTCTCGGTCTAAATGCGCTACCATGGATAAGATAGTTCTGATGGTTTTAATCATGGCAACCGGCGAAAATGTTTCCTCATAATCTATGCCCTCACGCTGAGTGCATCCTTTCGCCACCAATCTAGATTTAAAGGCCGTAACCTTTCCATCAGAATCTCTCTTTCTCTTGTACACCCACTTGCAACCAATGGCCTTCTTGCCATCTGGCAGCTCCGCAAGGTCGTACACATCCATGTCTACTATGGATTCGATCTCAGCATCCATAGATTCTTGCCAAGAATCCGCATCTTCGTCCTCCATTGCCTCCTTGTAAGTCCAGGGGTCGGTCTCTTCATGTTCAAGACCAGCAAGAATATTAGTGGACTCGCCTAGAAACATGAACTGATCGGGTTGACGAACAACCCTCCCACTGCGACGAGGCGCCGGTGGAACTTCAGTGTCAGAAATCGGTGCAGTTACTTGTGGTACATCCTCTTGTACACTTGGCTGAGTTGGATCACTGGCTGCCTTTGCTCTCAACTCATAGAGCACAATATCACTCCTTGCCAGGTGCTTACTTATATAGTCCTCCTCTACGAATCGGGCATTAGTGCTCACAATGACCTTCTGATCCTGAGTACCATAAAAGTAGCCACCTTTCGTTCCTTTTAGATATCCAATAAATAGCCTAACCTCAGTTCTAGAACCTAATTTATCGGCCTCCTTGTTCAGCACGTGTGCTGGACTTCCCCAAAGCCGAATATGACCCAAGCTGGGCTTGCGCCCTGTCCATAATTCAGAAGGAGTTTTACTTACCGATTTAGAAGGTACTAGATTGAGAAGATAACCTGCTGTTTCCAGGGCATATCCCCAAAATGAAATTGGCAGAGGTGCATAGCTCGTCATCGATCTAACCATCTCTAAAAGAGTTCGATTTCTTCTCTCAGCTCCACCATTCTGGTAGGGTGTTCCTGGTGTAGTCAATTGGGACGTAATTCCATTTTCTGACAGATAAGTCTTAAACTCAGTGCTGAGGTACTCGCCACCACGATCAGATCGTAATGACTTGATACTTTTACCTAATCTCTTCTCCACTTCCGATTTGAACTCTTTGAACTTGTCAAAACATTCGGACTTGCGGCGAAGTAGGTAAATATAACTGTATCTTGAGTAATCGTCAATGAAAGTAGCGAAGTACTCGTAACCTCCTCGAGCTTGTGTTGACATCGGTCCACACAGATCAGAATGAATCAATTCTAATAACTCGGAAGCTCTATTTCCTTTGGCTTTGAAAGGTCTAGTCACCATCTTTCCTTCCAAACAAGATTCACATGTTGGTAATGGTTCTATTTGGAATCGTTCCAAAATACCATGACTAACCAACATTTGAATCCTCTTTTGGTTGATGTGACCCAATCGTAAATGCCAAAGATAGGTTTGATTCATTTGAGAAGAACTCTTTCTCTTTTTAGGGTTTGATGATGAGATTGCATTATTTGAAGAAGAAGGTGCATTTATTGGACAATTTATAGTATAGAGAGAACTAGATAATGTACCAGAAATGATAATCTCATTGTTCTTCATGATAGAAACACCACTATCAAAAACTACTGAGTAACCATCGTCATAAAGTTTCAAAATAGAAATCAAGTTTCGCCGAAACACCGGCACATATAAAACATCTCTCATAACAAAAATAGAATGTCCAAAACTAAAATGAAAATCTCCAATTGCGACAGCTACAACTCTCGATGCATCGCCCATGGAGATGGTATTCTCGCCCTCACTCAGTTCCCTTTTCTGTAGAAACCCCTGCAAGGTGTAACATACATGGTCAGTTGCACCCGTATCTACTACCCAAGTTTGGGTAGAACTAGTAGCTAAACATGTTTCAGTTACAAATGAGTAAGACGTACCTCCATTCTTCTTCTTTAGAGGGCAGTCAACCTTCCAATGTCCCGTCTTGTTGCATTTGAAGCACTTGCCTTTCTCCTTTGGCTTTTTAACACCGCCGGTAGGCTTCGGTCCTTTGCTCCCACTAGTTGCCACCGATTTCTTGCGTGGAGGCCACGCCTTCTTCTTGTTCCCACATTTCGGTGCAGAAGAACCAGCCTTTACCGATGATAATGCCGTAGCACCTTCGTTCATCATAGCTTCGTCAGTTACGAGGTCATTAAGGAGTTCATTAGAAGTATACTCCTTTTTGTTCATGACAACGTTCAGACGGAAATTCTCGAAAGATTTAGGAAGAGTATGGAGTATCATATTGATCTTGGCCTCACCCTCGATACCTCCACCTAACTCATCCAATTCATTCTGTGCGTTCATCATCTTTAGAACATGATCCCGCATAGAAGTCCCCTCCGTCATTCTAGTAGTCATGAGTTTCCTCATGGCTTCAAAACGGGTGGCCCTATCTTTCTCTCCAAAGAGTTCCTTGAGATTGAGCATAATGTTAGCCGCATTAGTGAAGCTTTTATGCTCCAATTGCATCTGGCTAGACATAGAAGTCATAATGTAGCACCTTGCCATATCATTGGCCTTGTGCCACTTCTTATGCTCGGCTCTCTCTTCCTCAGTGGACTGATCCGTCAAGGGAGTAGGTTCAGGAGTTGTGAGTACAAAGTTGTACTCTTCAGCAACAAGGACATATTCGAGATTTCTCTTCCATTCCAAATAGTTGGAACCAGTGAGAGGTTTCGAAGTAAGAACATTAACAAGCGGGCCTAAAGTCATATCTAAAAATAATATACACGTAGACACTCGTAGAAATGAGTAAGCATAAATTCGTAACGTAAATATTGTAACCTTTTGATAAACCAATATTTAACGAAACCTTCAACAACCCAAGTAACGCCGACCGCAAGCCACATTCGTGTGGACGTTTACGTTCTCGTTACTTGACCAGATCAAGGATCTTTAATTTTATTCTCTAGCCAACCTTATTTCCTTATGGCAAATAAAATTAATAGTTGAACCTTACTAGACCATATTAATTAAGAAAGGGACTCAGCTGGGGAGTTGTATCATAATTCATATCTAAGCTATTAACCATAATTTTAGCTTAACTTAGAAAATTAAACCATTTTCCTTAAGCTATCTTTGTTATTAATCAAAACTCTAGAGAAATCCGTAGTTACTATTTTAAGCAAGCCACGTTAGTGTGGATGTTTACTTAAAATGGCTCCCACTACTCATTTTGATTAAAATATTTTTGTTAAGAAATCTTAACTCTAGTGAACTTATTTTGATAAAATGTGCAAGCCACGTTCGTGTGGACGTTTACACACTTTTACCGAAACTTCACATTAAGATCAAATTATGGAGGTCTTAACATTTTTAATAAAATGTTTTTATCCGCTTAGTATTTTTCTTTCAAAAGGTTGTCGACATGCTAGATCATGTTGTCACATAACCCTAAGCATAATTTTCTAAACGCAGCAAATAAAACATGCTCGCAAGAAAATTAAATCATGCTTATATTGACAATCCTAAAACATGCTCGACTATGCGCAATTTATTCAACTCGACAGGCAAAACATGCTAATTTAAATTTAAATTGCATCCATAGCATGCTTTGATAAGAAAAACGAGATAAAAAACAAAAAATAAAACTCGCTTTTCGTGGTGTGACTACTCCTGTCTAATCTATTCTATTACAATAATAATAAAATAAATTCCGGAACAGGCTCCGGTCTTCAAAATCCGTCGTCTCGATCTCCCGTTCCATTCCGAAAAATAAATAAATTATTAAATAATTTATTATCTAATTTTTCTAAAATTTTCAGACCGAGCTGACCGAACCGGGCCGACACCATACGGCCCGAAGCTCTCGCCCTAGCCCGAACTGCGTCCGATCTGCTGAGCTCGTAACGAGCAAGCTCAAGCCGAGCTCACTCGTCGAACTCGAGCCCAGCTCGAACGCTCAGAAGGGCTGCCGAAGTGACCTCGCGCACAGCGAAGTCGCTGCCGATCTCAGCCCTTCGTGCACCTTGTACGCTGACCACCGAACTCACGACGAGAAGGCCCCAAAGCAGACCTACCTCGTCGCACCCGAGCCCAGCCTCGTACGATCAGAGGCTCAGCCGTTCGCGCACAGACGCATAGGCCTGAATCACGATTCGTGATTTGCGATCGGTCATCTGAGGCTTTGCCGCCGATCGCCGCCTCCGTTCTTCTACTGCTGTTGTGTTGTCGCTTTGTTCAGCCGCTATTCCTCGTCCAGACTTTCACCGCCACCAGGATCACCGCCGTCGATCTGCAGCAGATTCACGGCTGAAACCCTAAATAGGGTATCGCCGTGATTTTCCCCGTTGCCGACGATCTGCGGCGCTGCAGCTCCCGTGGTCGACTGCTGCTGTATCGAGTCCATGTCTGGGCTCTGCAGCAGCGTTCCTCGAACCACCATGCACGCCGGCGGAGCTGCTGGAGGCATCGAACCCTAATTAGGGTTCCGCCGCAGCCCGCCATTTTTTGCGTGTTCCGACGCCTTCAGCCCCACCGTCCGCCTCCTCCAACATCAACGACCTGAACCTTGGTCTGAAACCAGGGTTCCATCGTGAAGAAGAAGACGAACAACTGCTGAATTTGTCAATCGTGCGCGCTATTATCGGCGCGTGTGGCACACGCGCCGCCGTGTGCGGCGGTTGTCCGATCGGTGTTCTTCCTCGTTCTTCGTGTTCTTTGTCTCCGTACAGCAGTTTACAATGAAAAACAAAATAAAATCCTAATCTAAATCGCACCTTATTTTCTCGCGATTAAAATTATAATTTAATTGCCTAACCGGCACCGAAAAACAACTAACAGCACGAAAAGCGACATACGACAACATCCATCGATTAAAATCAAGCATAATATGAATCGAATCAGCCATAGAGCCGAAAATAAATAATCTGGCTTTGATACCAATTGTAGGAACCGATCAGCGAAGAACGATTCATGCGCCGAAGGATTCATTTTCGGTTATGATTAATTCTATTCAATCCTATCATGCTCCTATTAATTAAATACAATCATAGGGTGTTTAATCGATATACCTCTTGGTTTTCGTGTGAGAGCTCACTTGAAGATCTTCTGATCTGTTTCCCTACTCGAATCCAATGTTGGATGGACAACACGCTATGAATTCAGCCATGGAAGAAATAGCACACGTCATCCTTCAGTTGTACCACTGCCGCCGCCGTGTTCTCTCTCTCTATCACTTAAACCTAGCCTCTCTTGATTATGAGATCAATATGTTATGTATCTAGAGGCATTAAGTGAATATATATAAGAGGAAAATGGGCTTAAGTTGCAGTCTTGGCCCACAGACCAAGACATGGCCGCCCATCATCATCTTAGGCATCCCTCACTGGGTTTTGATGATGATCAGACCTTTCTTCCTTAACTGTGGCCTATTGAGCTTATTGGGCCAGACCAGGGATCCACTAGCTGATAAAACTGGGCCTCCCAATGTTCTAAATTCTCTATATTCAGCCCAGAATAAAATTCAGATCATAAGTATTAAAACATTCCACTAGAGTAATAATACTGAACTGCCTGTTTTATCCCTATTGAGCTCAGGGCTAGTATTAGACTTAAATCACCCCCGTATTTAAGATATCTTACATCCATTAATTAATCTAAAGCTTCTGACTGCTTTTGTTAATTAACATCTTATTAATTCCTGAGTAGTACCATTCATTCCTTATTCATCATACTGGAACTTAATCCACCTGTAGGGTTTAGTATGATAATCCTTAATGAATTCCTCAGGGGATATAATCAACCTGTTTTACCAGGATACAGTGCTCTATTGCAGATGCACTAAAGATCATACTAGTTATAGTTGTTACCCAAGATACGGGTCATATTGGATTGCAATGATTGAACCCTCAACCATGGTAAATCAAAGTAACAAACTACAACTATACACCCTTAGTCACTCAATTAGAGTTAAGGTGTTACGTTAAATAACATTTAAGTCCCTGAGGTCTTGATTCTTCTACTTAGGTCAGAATAGAAGAATTCACCTCACCGTGATCCTATCAATACGATCAACGTACTAGCATAAACAAGTAACCAAGACAAGCTACTTATCTATTTATGCTACAGTCTATACCGATAGTTTTATCCAAAACTATCTCAACTGTGATAACTGTTTATATCTCAAGAGACACCGGCTACTACGGTCTTTCGTGATCTACTACACACCATATAGCCTATAACTTTGAGATAATGGATAGATGTAATGCTTAACAATCAATTCATACATAATCAGATAGGAAATTGTTAGTGAAATATGGAACCACATGTATATAAGCTAAAAGGCCTGCTTTCTAGTATACAAATCCATCAACGATGAGGTGGGGTGATGCTATGCCAAGGTGAAGGTCTGTAGTTTCCTCGGCATTTTTCATCGACCCTCCTTTGACGAGTTGCGGTGTCTCGTGCGCCCACGATTTGGATGCTTTGAGAATTATGTTGCTGATGGGAACGGATGTAGCTCCACGTTCTCCATGTCGTATTCCAGCTCTTTGTTGGTTGACGAACTGGAGGAATTCTGGACCTTTATATGCGAGGAAACTGTTCACCGCGTCTTCAAGTTCATGCGGCTAAAGCTTTGGGACTTCCTCTTCGTCATGACCACTGTTGCGACCTTCTTGGCTGGGGTGGAGTGGTTTGCCGAACTGGTCCACCAAGATGTCTCCCACATGCCCTTCTGGAGTCTACGCACGCTCCTTCCCGGGGCGTCTGCGATTAGAGCTAGGCGGCTGGCTGGAGGCTTCGTTGGATTCTTGAGAGGTTTAATGGGCGTTTTTATGCTGGGCTTCCCTCTCCTTAGCGGCGGCAGTAGATCGTGTTGATTTTCTGGCCATTGTGATTGTAGCAAACTTGCAAAATTTGATCAATTTAGAGTTCCCACAGACGGCGCCAGTGATCGATCTTATTTTTGCAAGGTAATTAATGCACGAAAATTGGGATTTAATGAACACGAAAAGGGACACAAAGGATTTATGTGGTTCGATCTATTGCGATAGATCTACGTCCACGGAGCGAAAGTGTGTATGGATTTTATTGAGAGTATGCGTATAGCTTGTACAAAGATTATTCTCCCCTTTCAATCTATTCTCAACCCCTATTTATAGGTATTTACATATGTAACCCGACTAGGATTACAAGTCTTTTCCTATTTGGACTCTTTGGCTTGATCTCTTCCTTTATTGGATAAACACCGAGCTTATATATCTCTTGGAGCTTGAATTGTAGTCGATGTAGGAGTTGCCTTGGTGTAGAAGTCTCTTTGAAGTAGGTTGTAGTTGATTGGGCCGAACTACATAGGGCTCTAGTTGGGCCGAGCTGTGTTGGCCAAGCTTAACTGTTGGGGCCCAATTATATTGGGCTCGATGCTTGGGCCTAGTAGCTAGGCCATATCCTATCAAATAGCAAAATTAATTTCTGCAAATTAAATACAGTTGTAAGGTTTTGAGAAAAGTGTGCCCCTCGTAAGGCAAGCCTAACCATGGTTCATATGTATTGTTAAAAAAGAAGAAAAATAAAATTTATTGTACTAATTCGAAGACCAGAATGCCCTTCAACATTAAAAAGGAATAATTCACGTGTACGCCATCGCAATGGGGGTAGTCGTATAGTGGTAGCATGATTGTAGAAATACTGTAAATGCTCCATCAGTAAAGAGTTGCCTCCATTGTCGATTCTTCTTCTGCTTCACCATTTTTAATTTTGCATAAATGAAAAATTTAAAAACTGAAATCAGCAATCGAGAACTAGATCTAGGAAGGAACCCGCTCTGGATACCATGTAGAAATACTGTAAATCATGTATTGTATTTAAACGAAAGAGAAATCAAAGATAATCTTCAGTTTTCATTCATCATTTTCAACCACATACACTCTGCAACTTTGGTTTTATACTCTAAGAAATGGAAAAGCTTGGGACTCAAGCTGATTCACACTCACACCTAATACACGTGCACAACACAATATCTTCCGTTAGATGCACTTTATTTAATAGACGGTCCAGATCTAAACTAATCTAGCCGTTAAGCTCTTCACCAACCATCTCCCTACACATCAGCATCAGCTAGTAAATTGTCCATGTCGATATCTAGCTCGGATTCTTATTAAATTTGTAACTATAGAATTGAGAGAACATAATTTGCAGAGAAAAAAACTTTCAGTTCATTGAAGAAGATGATTTAAAATCTGTACATGCAAGGTTACGCACTGTTTCTATTTAAAGGGAACAATTGCCAATAAAATTAACCTAAGAAATAAAGAACAAAACGTGAAAGGAAATAACAATTTTAATTAATCCGAGCTCTTCTCCTGCCGAGGCCTAACTGATGAGGCCGAACTGACGAAGCCGAACTGCCAAGGCCGAACTGCCGAGCTCTTCTTCTAATCTGAGCTCTTCTTCTTCATACCGAACTGCCGAGGCCGAACTGCCGAACTCTTCTTCACACCATTGATACTCCTACAATTCTTTCATCGACTTCATCTTTCATCTTCTTCATTGCAACACCTCCTCTAGTTTTCACTTCATCTACTACTTCCTTCCCTGCAACTGCTGCTCCATTTCCTTCTATCTTCTCTGTTGCAGAATCTCTACAATGATCCAGGATCCCTACATTCTCTCTCTTCCCTCCCTTCTCTCTTCTTCCTCTCTTTTCGTAGACATCATTCTCTCTCTGTTTTCTTTTTTTGTTTTTTCTTTTCATCATTTTCTATTTTCCCTTCTCTTTTTTCCCCCTTTTTCTTTTCCAGTTTTTCTTCTCTTCTTGTTTTTTTTTTCTTTTCCTCTTTTCGTTTTTTTTTTGATTTTTTTCGAATTCGTTTTTTCTATTTTCTCCTCTTTTTTTTTAACCTTTTTTTTTCCAATTTTTCTTCTCTTTTTTTTTTCTTTTCCTCTTTCTCGGTTGATTAATGTTTTCTTTCTCGGTCATAAGCACAAAGTCTATTCTTCATTTGTGATCGTTTATGTTGATGAATTTCTTTTCGATTTCAATGGATAAACTAATTAGTCTTTAAAATTTTCGGATATTATTATGTAAGAAATGATCCAATGGTGGGCATATTTTTTGTGTATAATTATGTAAAAAAATAATCTAATTCTTGCGATCTATATATAAGAATTGATACATTTCTATCTAGATTAATATCGAAGAAATGGTGGACATATTTTTTGTGTATGATTATGTAAGAAATGATCCAATTCTTGCAATCTATACGTAAGAATTGATACATTTCTATCTAGATTAATATCGAAGAAACGGTGGACATATTTTGGTGTATGATTTTTTGTGTATGATTATGTAAGAAATGATCCAATACTTGCGATCTATATATGTAAGAATTGATACAATTTCTATCTAGATTAATATTGAAGAAATGACGGATATATTTTTTGTGTATGATTATGTAAGAAATGATCTTATTCTTGCGATCGATATGTAAGAATTGATACATTTCTATCTAGATCAATATCGAAGAAACGGTGGGCATATTTTTTGTGTATTATTATGTAAGAAATTATCCAATTCTTGCTGCGATCTATACGTAAGAATTGATACATTTCTACCCAGATTAACATCGAATAAATGGTGGGCATATTTTTTGTGTATGATTATGTAAGAAATGATCTAATTCTTGCGATCTATATGTAAGAATTGACATATTTCTATCTAGATTAATATCGAAGAAACGGTGGACACATTTTTTTGATATGATTTTTTGTGTATGATTATGTAAGAAATAATCCAATTCTTGCGATCTATATGTTAGAATTGATACATTTCTATCCAGATTAATATCGAAGAAATGGTGGACATTATTTTTGTGTATGATTTTTTGTGTATGATTATGTAAGAAATGATCCAATTCTTGCCATGTCACAAAGGAGCTCAATTGTACATTGCTAACGCAGCCCTCCTTTTGTATGTTGCAGGATATCCGGACGGGGACGATTGTTGGCCATGGCACTGAGCGAAATGGACTCTACTTTGTGGACGAGATAACTCAACAAGGTACTGCGTTGCTGACTCACGGATCCCCTGATCGGTTGGCTTGGTTATGGCATAGAAGGCTAGGACACCCATCATTTGTTTATCTTAAGACTTTGTTTCCCCAGTTTAAAAACCTTTCTCATTTGAACTGTGATACATGCTTACTTGCAAAAAGTCATCGACATTCATTTGGTTTTAACAATACTCGTGTTGAAAATATTTTCTCCCTTATTCATTCGGATGTGTGGGGCCCTGCACCTGTTCTTCGTGGAGGGGGGTTTAAATACTTTTTTCTCTTTATTGATGATTGTTCTCGTATGACATGGGTGTATTTTTTGAAATCCAAATCGGAAGTCTTTGAGAAATTCACCTTGTTCTAGTACTATGTCCAAACCCAATACCACAAAAAATCCAAATTCTTCGTTCTGATAACGGGGGGGGGGGGGGGAATATGTTAACCTCAAAATGAATGAATTCATTACCAAAAGGGGGATGATACACCAAACCACTTGTCCTCATACCCCTGAACAAAATGGGGTCGCCGAAAGAAAAAATCGGACCTAGTTAGAAATGACAAAAGCCTTACTCATTGATTCCAAAGTCCCGGCCTCTTTCTGGCCTGAAGCCCTTGCTACCTCAGTATATACCATAAACCGTCTCCCGTCCAAAAGCCTTGACCTCAAAACACCCATCCATACCCTCTCTACACATACTAGTATACCTTTACCTCTTACCCTTAATCCAAAAGTTTTTGGGTGCTCCGTATTTATACACATTCCTAAAATTGAACGCACAAAACTCTCTCCTTGTGCAATCAAAGGAGTATTTGTCGGATATGGAGTACACCAAAAGGGGTACCGCTGCTATGACCCGAAAACCAAAAAATTGTTTGTCACTATGAACTGTGATTTCCTTGAGATAGAATTTTTTTATAACCAACTTAGCAGTCAGGGGGAGAATAACATCGACCCACTAAGTTGGTTACATCCCGACTCACCCGAGTGCTCACCCGAGTGCCCTCATAAACCTCCTACTCTCACCCTTAATCCTAGTCCTCCTATTCATGAACCAATAGCCAATTAGGAAGAGGAACCAAAAGATGATGTTAGCAATACCGCTAAGCATGTCTCGAGTCACAACTTGGAGCCCATGGAGTCCAGTGTTCTTGTGCCAGCAGAATCCTCGTCTGATATTCCTAAGGTTAGTAACACTGATGTTCCTAGTGAGTCTTTAGCTTCTGAAACTAACCATGAACGCAGTATGGAGGCCGAATTCACTCCTGTGCGAGTGTTACCCCCGAGGAGTACTAGGGGAGTTCCGGCGAAGAGATATTCACCTGATTGGAAAGGATGGAAGACGCTACTCAATTGCCAACTCAGGGAGAGCCAAAATGACTGAAAAGGCAAGAGCATTTGAAGCTGCGCTCTATGAGGAAGATATCCCTCGCTTCGTGGAAGAGGCTATGAAACATGAGCATTGGAGGAAGGCTATGGAAGTGGAGATGAATGCGCTCAAACAGAATCAGACTTGGGAGAAATGCCTACGTTCCCATGGAAAGAAGATAGTTGGATGTAGATGGATCTTCACGATCAAAAGAAGGGCTGATGGAACTATCGAGAGACACAAAGCCAGACTTGTAGCGAAGGGATACACTCAAACCTATGGGATAGACTATGATGAAACCTTCTCTCCGGTGGCTAGGATGAGTACAGTTCGAACACTTCTGGCAGTGGCAAGAAGTAAGGACTGGCCCCTACATCAGTTCGATGTTACTAATGCCTTTCTACACGGAGAACTGAATCCGAAACTGAAGGTGTATATGGAGGTACCACATGGTTATTCAGGGGAGTTCGAGGAAGGAGAAGTGTGCAGACTGAGAAAGACCCTGTATGGACTGAAACAGTCCCCAAGGGTGTGGTTCAGTCGATTTTGTCAAGCGATGAAGAAGTATGGTTACAAGCAGAGTAACACTGACCATACTCTGTTCATCAAGAAGAAAGGACAGAAGATAACATGTCTCATTATATATGTGGACGACATGATCATCACTGGAAATAATATTGAAGAAATAAAGGAGTTGGAGAATAATCTCTCACGAGAATTCAAGATGAAAGATCTTGGGGAGTTGAAATACTTCCTTGGAATTGAGGTCCTAAGATCCAATGATGGGATATTCCTAAGACAGAAAAAATACATCTTGGATCTGTTGGCAGAGACGGGCCTTCTTGACTGCAAACCAGCAGACACCCCGATTGTAGTTAATCATAAGTTGCAAATCATTGAAGGAGCTCCAAGTGCGAACCAAGGGAGGTACCAAAGACTTGTGGGAAAACTTATCTATCTGGCCCACACTCGACCGGACATTGCTTACGCTGTGGGAGTTGTGAGCCAATTCATGCACGAACCACAAGAGGAACACATGGAGGCAGCCCTCAGAATTGTGAGATATCTGAAGGGGACAGTAGGGTATGGCATACTACTCAAGAAGGCGAGTAGTTTGGAAATCGAAGGATATACCGATGCTGATTGGGGGAGTAACCCTATTGATTATCGATCCACAGCTGGATATTTCACCTTTGTAGGTGGAAACTTGGTTACTTGGAGGAGCAAAAAGCAGAAGGTTGTGGCTCTATCGAGTGCTGAAGCCGAGTTCCGAGGAGCAAAGCATGGGATCACCGAGATATTATGGCTGCGAAGATTACTCGCCGAGATCGGGTTTCCTCCGAAGGAAACAAGCAGACTGTATTGTGATAACAAGGCAGCCATTAGTATTTCAAAGAATCCAGTCCAGCATGATAGAACAAAGCACGTTGAAATTGATCGACACTTTATTCGAGAAAAGATAGATGGAGGGATCATCGAGCTTCCATTCATTTGCTCCGAAGATCAGTTGGCTGATATCTTGACTAAAGTTGTTCATACCAAAGTGTTCAAAGAGGTACTTGTCAAACTAAGCATCGAAGATGCCGTTGCGTAGTTTGAGGGGGAGTGTTAGAAATAGGAAAATTGTGTGAATGGAAAGAAACAAATAGGCAAGAATCGTGGCTAATTATCATAGCCATAATTAGATGATTTACTTCATATTGTGAATGTAGAATCCCCTATATTATAGTAGGACTCGGCATGCATGAAAAGATAAGAAATAAAATAGTGATTCCTCTCCCAACATGTTCTTCTCCTTCTCTATTGATCTCCATCTCAAGAGATATATGCTATTTCGGATAGCGAGTGGGTAAGCCCCACTCAAGTAGTTCCTAAGAAATGAGGGATTACGGTGGTGAAGGATGAAAAGGATGAGTTGATCACTAAACAAAGTGGAGAGTTTGTATAGATTATTGAGCCTTGAACTTCGCTACTAGAAAAGATCACTTCCCATTGCCCTTTATTGATCAAATGCTTGATCGGTTAGCCAGATACGAGTACTATTGCTTCTTGGATGGCTACTCCGGCTATAATCAAGTGATGATCGCCACGGAAGATCAACATAAGACATCATTCACTTGCCCCTACTGGTGTGTTTGCATTTCAGAGAATGCCTTTTGGATTGTGCAATGCCCCCGCCACATTCCAAAGATGCATGATGGCTATCTTCCATGGCTTGATTGAAAACATAATGGAGGTATTTAATGCATGATTTCTCCATACTTGAGATTTCTTTTGATCATTGTTTGGAGAACTTAACCAAAGTGTTGCAAAGGTGCCAAGAAACTTCTCTCGTTCTTAATTGGGAAAAATGCCACTTTATGGTAAGAGAGGGGATAGTGTTGGGCCATAAAGTTTCAAGAGATGGTTTGGAAGTGGATAGGGCGAAAATTGTTGCAATAGAAAAGCTTCCACCTCCAACCAATATGAAATCAATTCGAAGTTTCCTTAGGCATGCGGGGTTCTGTAGAAGATTTATTGAAGATTTTTCGAAGATCACAAAGCCATTTTGTTCTCTCTTGCAAAAATATGTGAAGTTTGTCTTTGATGATAAGTGTTTGGAAGCATTTGAGACATTGAAGAAAGCCCTCATCTCTACTCCTATTCTAATCAAGCCTAACTGGAGTGATTCTTTTATATTAAAGTGTGATGCTAGTGATTGGGCTCTAGGAGTAGTGTTGGGGTAAATGAGAGATAAGGTGTTCCGAGTGATTCATTATGCTAGTAGAACATTGGATGAAGCTCAAAGGAACTATACAACAACGGAGAGGGAATTTTTAGCCATTGTCTTTGCCTTTGACAAATTTCGGTCCTACCTTGTTGGGAATCACACTATTGTCTATTCGGATCATACGGCTATCCGGCATCTTATGGCTAAGAAGGATGGAAAGCCTCGTTTGATTCGTTGGATTCTCCTTCTTCAAGAATTCAACATGGAGATTCGTGATAGAAAAGGTCGTGATAATGTGTTAGCCGATCACATGTCAAGGCTTGAAAAGCCGGTTGAAGGTGAAGAGTTAAAGTTGAGCATCAACGATTGTTTCCCGGATGAGAAAATCATGGTATTGAAAAGCAAGAATTATTGGTTTGCAGACTTTGCTAACTACCTTGTACTTCAAGAGTTGCCACCCAATCTCTCAGATTATCAAAAGGCCAAGTTCCTTAAAGATGTGAAGTTCTATTATTAGCAAGATCCATATTTATGGAGACGATGTGCTGATGGAATTATTCGTAGATGTGCTATGGAGAGTGAATGGTTCAAGATTATTGGAGATTGTCATGAAGGGCCAAATGGGGGTCACTTTGGGTCTAATCGTACAGCTTGGAAGGTATTTCAAAGTGGATTCTATTGGCCTTCTATTTTTAAAGATTGTCAAACCTTTGTAAAGAAGTGTAATAGATGTCAAAGGATGGGGAATATCACTAAGAGGGATGAGATGCCCAAAAACATCATGATTGAGGTTGAGTTGTTTGATGTTTGGGGGATAGATTTCATGGGACCATTTCCCAAATCTTGTGGTTTCTCCTATATCTTTCTTGCTATTGAGTATGTGTCACGATGGGTCGAGGCCATTCTAACTTCGACTAGTGATTCCAAGGTTGTGATCAAATTTTTGAAGAAGAACATTCGGTTTGGAAATCCGAGGGCCTTGCTTAGCGATGGGGGGTCCCATTTCAACAACAAATGGTTGGGAAGTTTGCTTGCAAAGTATGGTGTTAAGCACAAGATTACTTCTCCATGCCATCCCCAAGCTAATGGTCAAGCGGAGCTTGCAAATCATGAGATCAAACAAATCTTGGAGAAAACAATCACTACTCGGAAGGATTGGGCAAATAAACTCAATGATGCATTGTGGGCCTATAGAACAGCCTATAAAACCCCCATTGGTATGTCCCCTTATCAATTTGTTTTCGGAAAGTCTTGTCACTTGCCTGTGGAAATTGAGCACACAACATTTTGGGCTACAAAGAGAATCAATTTCGAGTTCAAGGAGGCCGGATTTAGTAGGAAGAATCATCTTGTGGAATTAGAGGAATGGAAAAACGAGGCCTATGAAAATTCTCGGATTTTCAAGGAAAGGGCCAAGAAGTTTCATGACTTGGGGACTCGAGGCAAGGATATCATTCCGGGAGACGAGGTTCTTCTCTTTAACTCTCGTCTTAGTCTTTTCCCCAAAAAACTTCAATCAAGGTCGACCGGTCCTTATAATGTGAGTAAGAGTTTCAAGAATGGAACATTTGAACTTCTCAAGAACGATGGTTCTACTTTTGTTGTCAATGGACATCGACTCAAGCTCTATTTCAATTCGACAAAGGTTAAGGAGGAGTCGACCTTTCTTCTTCAAGATGCTTAATTTTGGAGGTAATGTCGTGCTAACGACGTTAAAAAAAGTGCTCGTTGAGAGGCACCTCAACACGTATCCTTTTATTTTTCATTTTAGTTTAGTTTGAATTTTATTTTTCAATTTTTGTTTCACTTTTTATTTCATTTCGAAAAAAACCATAAAAAATAGAATTTCAAAAAAATAAATAAATGATTAATACATGTTTAGGGGGTCTCGATAGAGGGTCGGGAGTTGGCCCCTATCGTTGGGAGGGCCGAAAAAAGGCCCAAAATCGAGCCGGAAGAAACCAGCGGTCTGCCAGACCACTGGTCCCCCTTCTTTCTCCCCCTATTTCTACTTTCTTTGTGTGAATATTTTATTTCTTTATTTCTCCCACTTTTAAACTTAAACCTTCAAGAACATAGCCTATTTCTCACCAAAATCTTCAATTTTCATCCCCCAATTACTCTTAAATCAATTTGAATCAAGTTTAATCCTTCCATAGGTCCATTACCCATCCCAAAACTTGCATTTTGAACCAAAGAAATCATATTTTTCACCACTCTTTTAAAAAAAACGAAAATTTATTTTTCTTTTGAACGAGGTAAAGTTCTTCAATTTTCTTCAAGACAATGAGGTAATGAGTTCTATATCCTTTCTTTTATGAGTTTCTACTTGTTTTATATGAATTGGTATGTATGTTTTGTTTATCAAATTCATGAAATTAGGTAGAAATTCTTGCTAGGGTTTTTTCTTGAATCTTTGAAATTCTTGAATGAAGAATGTGATTTTGGGCATGAATTGGATAGCATTAATTCTTCTCTTTAGGGTTTATGCTATATCTAGTCTTAGACTTGGTATTCTTTTATGATCTATGTCTCTTTTGCACTTGAGCTCACTTGGAATGAATTTTGAATATTCTTGATTTTTTTGATGAATGGATGAATGCATATGCTTAATTTTTGGGTAGAAAATTCATTTATTGAATGTTTCATTGCTTGAAGAGGATATGAGTTCATAAATTGTTGGTTGTGCAATAGGAAAATTCATGGCATTAGTCTCTTGAGTTGAATTATCATATGAACTTGAATTCATTTCCACTTGAACATGCATGAATGATTGAGAAGAATTTTTCTTGGACTTATGGGGGTTATAATGATGAAGTGCTTGATGTTGGCTTGAAAATTCACTTCTTGAATGCATGAATGCAATATGGGGGGTGATGGCTAGAAGAAATGTGATTGTTTAAGTGAAAATTCATTGATTAATTTCTTGAATCTTACTTTGGATTTTTCACATGGTGTAGGGATAAAGGAGCTAAAGGAAAAGGACCTTCTAAGGCACCATCCATGGCATTGGTAACCTATTCCAACAAGAGGGGAAAAGCTGGGTCATCTTCATCTCAACCATCGGAAACCACCTCAAGAACAATGGATCCGAAAGTCCCGGAAACCTATAACTTACACTTGAGCACTCATGAAGAAAGGGCAGCATTTGCTACTCTAGTCACCAAAGGAAATGAAGAGACGAGATTTCCATCTCGTGAGGTGTTGGAGGAACTAGGGCTTTATAAAAATGTGAAAGCTCTCTTCGACAATATCGGATGGGGAGATTTTCTTGATGATAACATTGAAGACTAAAGGACATATTCTAAGGTTGTCCTCGAGATGTTGAGTACATTGGATACCTCACATATGCATGTCATGAGGTGCATTGAGTTTCAATTATTTGGAAGCAAGCATATGATGACTTATGAAGAAATTGATAATGCCTTTGGTGTGCCACATGGAGAAGATCAACTCATTGATAGAGTGTTCAATGTAAAGACCATTTGGAACAAGCTTGTTCCAAATTCGGAAGAGGGGTATAGGTCCGGGTATTCCAAGTCAAATGAAGTGAGGAATCCGGTGCTTAGGATGGTATTGAAGATATTATCGCACACTGTCATGGCAAGAAGAGAGAATACCTTGGTGAGGAATATTGATTTGTTTATTCTTCATGCCATGCTCACCGGGAGGAGGATAAGCTTTTGTGATTTATTCCTCCCTCAATTGAAGAAGCATGCTCGAGGTGAAATAGGCAAGATCAACATTGGAAGCATGCTTACTCCAATTGCAAGGAAGATAAGAGGAAATATCGGTGGATATCTGATCTGCCCTCACTTTAGGGGTGAGGGTAGAGAGCAATAATAATCGATTATAGTATAATCGAGTCGAATCCACAGGGAATGCAATGACGAATGAGTTCAAGTAGTAATCTAATTATCTAACTACTATTCAAGCTTGCAAGTGACATGTTTTTGTGTTTTTGATTAGCTAATGAGAAATATAAAGCAAGTAACAAACTAGATAACAACTAATAACAAGAGTTAATAAACAATATTAGAAAGCTTGGTTCCAAATATACTCCAATAATCACTAGAGGCCTAGGTTTTAGGATTTGCATGGATTAGCCATTTTAATCTAATTCATATGGAATTTCTATATATAGTAAACATCAACTCTTCTCTCGAAGCAATCAATATTAGTAGATTAACCTATGACATCTATCTCCGCTAGGTCTCAAGATGCATAAATTAACTCCAAATAGCTCAATTAATTATCTAGAAGCTCCTACTAGCAAGAATTACTAGTACGGTGTGATTTGATTCCAAGTGTTATGAACTAAAGCCTCCTAAGCATTTAACTAAACACCTTGTATGCATTCAATGATGGCCAATCAATCATGCAATTAAATCAAGCCCCAAATCACAAGACATATGAATTAGAAGGTAAATCCAACAACAAAACCTAAAAACCTAGTGATCTAGATTATATCTTCATATATTGGAACCAAAGGAAATTTAGCTAGACATAATTGAAGAAATTAAACCATAGAAAATAAATGAAATCATGCTTAAAAGATAGAGAATTCAATAAGGAAGAAAATAGTGGAATGGGTCTTCAAATCTTCAACAATCTTCAAAATACTAAAAAGGAAAAAGGAAAATATTTCTAGGGTTCTAAGAATGTTAAAATATGTCAAAGATCCCCCCAAATGAAGTATAATATCCTATTTATATCATTACATTGAGTGAGGGTCAAAACATAATATGAAAAACATAGAAAATGGGCGAAAATCAATTTTCGGAGGAAAAAAGTTGGGCGGCGCGCCTGCTCCTGGAGGTCGCGCTCCCAAGGCCAAATTTCCTTCATTGGCGCGCGACCGGGGGCAGCTTCTGAAGCGGTCGCGCGCGTGGTCGCACCCATGTTGCTCCCGCTGCGCAACAATTTTGTTTCGGCTTGTTCTCCCTCATCCGAACTTCGATTTGCGAACCAATTTTTGCTACGGACTCCTAATGAACTCCTATTCGACATAGCATGATCAAAGTTGCCAAATGAGTTCTTCATCAACCTGCAAAAAGACACAAAGAGACTCGAGAGAACGAGGAAAACATAAATGAACTTGAATGAGTGAAACCCTAACTTTATAAATTCAAATTCCACAATATTAACCCTAGGTTTCACTCTAATGAAGCTCGACTCTTCCTCATTTCTAGACTTCGATCCTTAGCCACATGATTGCTCTTTCCAATTCTTACCAAAATGGATCAAAAACTGAAAGGAAACGAGAAATGTAAAAAGTATGCTACAAGTTAAGAAATCCTAGCATTTCTAATATTTAAGCACATAAATCGAGACTCAAACACATTCAAACACACTCAACATACACATAAAATACGTGTTAATCAATATCCTCCCATGAGAGGTGATTTTCTCTTTAATTTTGTCAAGCTTTGGTACTTACTTTTCCTAAATTCGAGTACCCCTCCTTACTACTTCCGAATCAATAGAAAGGAGTTGTACCCTTTGCCCAATTCTATGAGCATATTAGTTACAAACTTCAACGAAAGGGTAAATTAGTATTTGCACACTCCCTTACATAAGATGATCATGAGGGTTCGAATGTTCAAGCAAGGTGAGGGAGATGAGCATGCTCTTGGTGAGGTAGGCCGGGATAATTTTGAAAGAGAACACTGGGGGGAGAATGAAGAGGAAGGAATGGAAGATAATGATGATGAGTCTAGAAGGGATGATCAAGGTCCGAGTGATTCTTGCTATGGTTAGAGGTTTGAGGCTCTCGAGAGTAGAATGGAAGGCATGGAGAGTAGCTTCAAGGCTTTAGATGCTCAAGTCACGGTAATGAGAAGGGAGGTGACTTCGATGAGAGTCACTCAACTTGATGAAGTGGAAAGGAGTAGGAAGATGGAAAAGCAAGCAACATCGATGATGGAGCTATTGGAGAGCTTCCTGGAGCATCAACTCGCTCAAGGGGTGACTTGGCCCCGACCGCCATCATCATCATAGCTTGGAATGTTTGTAAGTGTAATTTAAATTCATTATTTATCTTTCCCTCCAAATTTATTTTAGAATTTATTTTCTAAAATAAGTTTGGGGGAGGGGGGTAGGATAATGAATTTAAATTACTTTCATTTCATGTCTTGCTTTTCATTATTCTCTTGTCTTTAATTTCCTTGCCTTTGTTTCTATTACTTGGGTTGATTGGTTTGGAAGAGTTACTCGGTGTTATTCTTGTGGATTTCTTGTGAAGGTTTGATTGGGGTGAATTTGATTTGAGATGTGGAGGAAATTTGTTTGAATAAAGAATGTCTTGTGAGGATGATTTTGAATGTTGGGTTTGCTTTGATTAATTGGATGAAAATTGTTGGTTGATGGAGAGGAATTTGTTTTGGTGATGAGTTTGAATGGTGGATTTATTTGGAAGTATTTTGGTTATTTGATGGTTTGTTTTGTGATGTGTGAATTTGTTGAAAGTTTGGTGCTTTGTTTTGTTGCATTTAGTGGATGAATAGTGGTTGAATGAGTATTTTGTTGAGTCAAGTGGTTTGTGACGAGTTGGTGGTGTTGGTGTGCGAAGTTTTTGAAAAAGAAAAGTTTTAAGTTTGAGAATGAAAGGATGCTTGCATGCTTGAATGTCAAAGAACATGTTTAATTTCTCAATGTGCTTTTGGGTGAGATGCCAATGATTGATGCTAAAATGGTGACATTTTTGAAATTTCTCAAGTTTGAGTCAAGCATGATTAGGGTTATTTCACTTGGTTAATTTGGAACGATTGATCTTAAGTACTTAGACCCTAGACAAAAAGCTTGGGAGGATTTTGAGCCTTAAACTATGCATTTTACATAGTTAATATCCTTTCTTGAGAGCTTGATCTTGCATTTCATTTTCTTTACTAGAACTTGCCTTGATACTCATGTTAGAAGTACTACTTGTGTGTATAATTAGGAGATGATCTTAGGCCATCATTGAATGACCCACTTTCCCTAAACACTAACCTATCTTTCATGACTATTGTCGTCCCATTTTGAGCTTTGAATAGAACATTTTCTTCTTGAACCGGATGATAGAGGGTGAAGGATGGTTAAGGGAACCTTGGTGAAAGTTAAAAATTCATGAAAAATTGTGGGTGATGGTGAAGGGTCTTGAGATAGGTTTTGAGTTGAAAGAACACTCTTATAAGCTCAATGTTAGAAAAGAAAAGAATAAGAACAAAATTCTTATTGAAAAAAAAAAAGAGTAGTAAGAACAAAGTTCTTACAAGAAAAAGAAAAGAATAAGAGCATAAAGGAGTGTTTCTTTAGATATTTGGTAGAAGCTTGGGATTCATTGGCTAAAAAGGGGTTGGAAAAGGAGGAAGATGAAGAAATTCATACTTAGAAAGATGAAGAAAAGAGGTGAATGAGCTTAGATGAAAATTTAAGTCACTTAGCCTAAAATTCTCTACCTTAACCAATGTCCCTACATTACAAGCTTAAGAAAGACCATTTTGATCCTAATTTGTGCTTGCATTGTAGTATTGAAAACTTGAGTTGATAGGCAAGCTTATGGTTAAAGTTGTGTTTTGCATGATTTCGATGAGTGATTACCTTGTTCCCTATATCGAGTGATGAGTGATACACACTTCTTGTGAGGTCTAGGGTTGAATGTGCTTGAGTGATTGAGTTCTAAGTTAGGATAGTGATTGATCTTATGAATGCTTGCTTGGCTTGACTTGAGAATTTCTTTGAATTAAAATGGTTTTTGAGGTGATATGAGGCATCGAGGAACTCAAAATGCACATCACATACGTGTTAAGTGTTTTGATTGTTCATTTCATTGTTCGGGACGAACAATGACTTAAGTTCCGGGGAGTGACTAACACGTATTTTATGTGCATGTCGAGTGTGTTTTACATGTGTTTGAGTCTCAATTTATGTGCTTAAATGTTAGAAATGCTAGGGTTTTTATACTTATAGTATACTTTATACTTCTATCATTTTCTCTCAGTTTTCGATCTATTTTTGTAGGAAATCGGAAGAGCATTCAAGTAGCTAAGGATTGAGGGCCGGAAACGAGAAAAAAATGAGCTCAAAAAGGTGGAAATTCGAGTTAGAAAGTCGGCTCGGATGAAGAACGAAGAGAACCGGAAGAATGAAGCAAAATGGGCTTGGACAGGTCAAACAAGGAGGACCGGCGGTCTGGCAGACCGCCAGCCAAGTCCGCCAGGTCGCCGCCAAAGACAGAGAGGACGGCGGTCTATCCCGGCGGTCTGACAAACCGCCGGCTAACCTGACAGACCGCCAGTCCGGCGCTTCTCCCTCACTTATGGCCGAGTTTGGTTGATCCAAACTCGGCCCAACTCATCCCAAACTCGGTTTTTGATGTATTTAATTCCTAATTTCAATTTCTCTCTTTCTACTTTAGTAATTTCAAGATTTGTGGAGAATTACTTGGTGTATTGAAGATTGAAGACCATATTTCTATTCCTTATCTTATTCTCTTTCTTTTAAGCATGATTTCATTTACTTTCTATGGTTTATTTTCCGTAATCATGTTTAGCTAGATCTCTTTGTGATTCCAATTAAATGTAGATTAGGGATAAGTGATGGGATTAAACTCTAATTATGAATTTACCTTCTAATTTCATGTTCATTTCTATTGGGGTTATGTTTTATTATGTAATTGTGATTGATCATCATAGTTGCATATCAAGTGTTTGATCTAATACTTAGGAGGCTTAGATTAGATGCTAGGATCAAGAGATTTGCATGCTAGAGAATAGTAGGGTGATTAACACGTATTTTATGTGCATGTCGAGTGAATATTGCTTGTGTTTGAGACTCAAATTAGGTACTTAAATGATAGAATTTCTAGGGTTTATGACTTGTAGCATATTCTATACTTTTCTCATTTTCTCTCGGTTTTCGATCTATTTTTGTAGGAAATTGGAAGAGCATTCAAGTAGCTAAGGATCGATGTCTGGAAATGAGGAAGAAACGAGCTCAAAAAGGTGGAAATTCAAGTTAGAAATTCGGCTTGGACGAAGAACGAAGAAAACCGGAAGAAGGAAGCAAAGGGGGTGAAGACCGGTCAAACAAGGAGGGCCGGCGGTCTGACTGGTGGTCTGCCAGACCGCCGGCCAAGCTGCCAGGTCGCCGCCACCAGCAGAGAGAAGGGCGGTCTGGGCCGGCAGTCTGCCAGACCGCTGGCGACCTCCCAGACCTCCGGTCAGCCGCATTTCATCACTTAAGGGGCGAGTTTGGCTCATCCAAGCTCATCCCGATTCACCCTGATTCACCGCAACTCGACCCAAACTCGATTTTCTATGTATTTAATCTTTAAATTCACCCCATTTGGGTATCTTTTCATACTTTAACATTCCTAGAACCCTAATTTCAATTTCCCTCTTTCTACTTTAGTAATTTCAAGATTTGTGGAGAATTACTTGGTTTATTGAAGATTGAAGATCATATTTCTATTCGTTATCTTATTTTCTTTCTTTTAAGCATGATTTTATTTAATTTTTATGGTTTAATTTCCTTAATCATATCTACCTAGATCTATTTGTGATTCCAATTATATGTAAATTAGGGATAAGTGATGGGATTAGGCTCTAATTATGAATTTACCTTCTAATTTCATGTTCATTTCTCTTGGGGCTATGTTTTATTATGTAATTGGGATTGATCACCATAGTTGCATATTAAGTATTTGATCTAATGCTTAGGAGGGTTAGATTAGATGCTAGGATCAAGAGATTTGCATGCTAGAGAATAGTAGGATTAAGGAAATCCAAGCTATTGGGAGTTAATGAATTGCTTGATATCTTAGTAGGAGTTAGGCCTTTCCTTAATCTACTTGATTTCATTCCAACGAGAGTTGAGTGAATCATACTTAGGAGGTTTCCCATATGAAATTGGATTAAAATGGCTAATTCTAGTTAGAGTGTTACATCCCTTTCACTTGGATCTAATTGAAGTATAATTGGAGTCATTTTTATTTCCTATTTAATTTATATCATTTGATACTTGTTGCTTGTTCAGTTAAGTCCTAAGTTTGTTAATTACTTTTCTTTTGTTACTAGTTAATCAAAAACCTAAAAACATGTTAGTTGGTAGCTTGGATAGTAGTTAGATAACTAGGTTACTATTTGAAATTCTTACATCCTAGCATTTCTTATGGATTCAACTCGATTATACTAAATCGATTATCATTGCATCCTCTACCCTAAAAAAGTAGAGCGATCAATTTTTGGCGCCGTTGCCGGGGAACATTTAGTTTGAGTTTCAATAGTCGATTTGGTTATTGAGTTACTAATTCAAGCATTTGTTTCTTTTAATTTTTGTTTTGTAGGTATATGCACACAAGATCTAAGGGACTACTTGTTCAACCTTTGATCTTGAACTTTGAAAGAAGGCATAGAAGAAGGAATTCCATTGAAAAGCAAGATATGGCTAACAATCACAAAATTAAGGCTCTTAGGAAGCAATTGGAGGATATGCAAGCTTGGAAAGACGAACAAGAAAGGATAGCTCAAGAAGCTCAACAACCTCCACTTAACCAAATGTTCGAATCACCAATGGATCAATTCCAAGGAGGAGCATGGGGACCTCGTCTCAATGCATAGTGCCAACTTTTATGTCTCGTGTTAAGGTCTTGCTGCTCGAAGAAGTATTTGAGGCTTTTGTGATCGGTGAAAATTTCACACCGAACTCCGTAGAGGTAGTGTCTCCAAATTTTCCGGGCATGCACAACTGCTGCTAATTCTAAGTCGTGGGTTGAATAATTAAGCTCATGGGGTTTAAGCTGTCGAGATGCATATGTTATCACCTTCCCTTCTTGCATCAAAACGCAACCAAGTCCGTTCTTCGATGCATCGGTATAAACTACGTATTCCTTCTCTGGTTCTGGAACTGCCAGAATTGGTGCGGTTGTCAGTTTCTCTTTCAACTGTTGAAATTTGACTTGCATTCTAGAGTCCACATAAAATTAATTCATTTCCTTAATAGCTGTGTCATCGGCCATTCTATTTTGGAGAATCTTTCTATGAATCTTCGATTGCACTGCTTCAACCTTTGCGGGATCAACTTTAATTCCCTCAGATGACACAATATGTCCAAAAATGCTACTTCTCTAAGCCAAAACTCGCACTTGCTGAATTTTTCATAAAGTTTCTCTACTCTCAAGGTTCCTAACACTGCTCTCAAATGTTCCTCGTGCTCCCTTTTGCTCTTTGAATAAATCAAGACGTCATCTATAAATACTAGAAAGAATTTATCTAAGTAGGGATTAAAAAATACGATTCATGAGGTCCATGAATACTGCTGGTGCATTGGTCAATCCGAACGGCACAACTACAAACTTGTAGTGGCCATATCTGGTCCGAGAAGATGTTTTGGGTATGTCCTCTAGTCTAATCTCCAGTTGATGGTAGCCTGCTCTCAAATCTATCTTTGAAAGCACTTTTGCTCCCTTGAGTTGGTCAAACAGATCATCGATCCTGGGTAGAGGTACTTATTTGAGTGTCAGCTTGTTCAGTTCTTGATAATCTATACACATTCTCATGGAGCCGTTCTGTTTCTTCACAGTTTGTACAGGTGCTCCCCATGGTGATAGACTAGGTCGGATGAGGCCTAGGTCTAAAAGCTCTTGGAGATGCACCTTAAGTTCCTCTAATTCCTTTGGTGCCATCATATATGGTGCTTTGGACACAAGGGCTACCCTGGTTCCAAATCAATGGTGAATTCTATCTTTCTATCTGGCGGCAACCCTAGTAGTACGTCAGGGAAGACATCAGGAATTTCCTGAACGATTTCCAGGTCCTCTACCTTTCTCTCCTTCTCATCCTTTGGTTCCTTGTTTAGGTAAATAAGGTAAGCCAGATACCCTTTTCTTATATGGTTACTGTTTGGAGGGCGGTGATAACTGATTTTTGATTATTCATAGCGATTCTCTGGAAAATCATAGGCTCATTTTCCGGAATTCGGAAAGAGATCTGTCTCTTCTTAAAGAGGATGGTGGCGTAGTTTTCAGCTAGTCAATCCATTCCGAAAATTTTATCTACGTCTTCCCTCGGTATAATGTTAAGATCGTTCTTTAGAAACTAATGTGAACCTATGTTCAATTATAGCTTCGAACAACGATGTGTAAGAGTTATAGTTCCTCCTACAGGTGATGTGATTCTCATATTTGCTCCAATTTGTTCCATTCTCAGTCTTAGGTTATCTACGCATGCTTTATGAAGGGATTTGAAGTACCCTTCTTTAAACCATAATATTATAGGTATCGAGGAGTTAGCTCATACCTTCCAAGTGTTTTTTTTTTTTTTTTTCCCTGGCGAGTAGCTCCGGCTTCATCGCATAGGCCTTCGCCTTCTGCCGTCGCTTGCACCAAATGCATTGTTGTCTCTAAGGTGGGAGTGGGGGTGGTGGTGGGGAAAATTGCTATGGTGTTTCACTTTCTCCTTTCATGGAAGTTTCTTGGATATAATGCTTTCTTACCTTGTACTATTCTCAGCAGTTTTGTCTATTTTGAGGTTCCTGTCGATCTTTTAAATTAGGGTATAACTCCCGTCCTTGGTTGCTGCCCTCAAAGCTCATTATTTTATATTATATTTCCTACTAAGGAATTCTCAGTTCCTTTTCTTAATATAGGGTAGCTACCCTTATTATGTCATGCTTCATTTCTAAGTCTTGATACTAATCACGCGTGTCATATCCCCATGTTACTTTTCCTTTCGATGTTTAGGTGTTGGCATATGTCCTTATTTCTTAAGAACGCCTTATTATTCTCACATTACTTCCCTTATAGAGAACAAAACGAATTCTACTGTGACTTGAACGGACATTCTTACAGGTCCTTCTCCCTTGATCCATGAGAATTCTCAACTAGTCCTTCCAATTTATCATATGTTACTGCATTTGTTCTGCTTCTTCTGTGGATTCTAATTTACCGATTATCATCGGTCTCCTCAACGTGACCAGAACTTCCCTCGTATGGTTACGATATTTCACTATTCTTATATCCAGAGAAACTCAAAACTCGTCATACGGAATTAACTCATATGTTTGATTTAACTCATCTACCTACTCGATCTAGTTTAATTCACATCTTAGTGCTACTGATTTAAGAACTTTTCTAACTTGTGAGTATGCCACCTTCAATACCTTAAGCTCAATAGATTCTTACTGTTAATTGGTCTCTGCACCAAATAGACAAACATATTAGCTCCATTGATTTACTTGCTACATGTGTCTTTAAAACTGGTCTTTATACTGATATGGGTCGTAATACTTGTATCCGACCCTTCCACTCATTCGTTTGGGTTCTTAAGATCTTCTTAAGGGATCCTTAAGGTTCTTTACAACTCTATATCAACTTAAATCTCTTGTTGATATTTCTTAATTATTCATGTATCCTGGGTCTATCTTTGTTTGGATACTGGGCCTCAACCCTTTCTATTCTAGGTCTTAATTTCTCTTCATTGTGATCTATTCACAAACTTCTGGTATTTGACCCGCCCTCACTTTAGGGGTGAGGGAAGAGAGCAATAATAACCGATTATAGTATAATCGGGTCGAATCCACAAGGAATGCTAGGTCGTTCAAGATTCAAGTAGTAATCCGATTACCTAACTACTATTCAAGCTACCAAGTGACATGTTTTTGTGTTTTCTTAGTTCTATTAAGTAATGCAATTGAAAAGTAATAAACTAAATAACAACTAATAGCAAGAGTTGGTAAACAATGGTAAAAAACTTGATTCCAAATATAATCCGATAATCACTAGAGGCCTAGGTTTAGGATTTGCATGGATTAACCATTTTAATCTAACTCATATGGGAGTTCTATATATATTAAACATCAACTCTTCTCTCGAAGCAATCCATATTAGTAGATTAACCTATGACATCTATCTCCGCTAGGTCTCAAGATGCATAAATTAACTCCAAATAGCTCAATTAATTATCTAGAAGCTCCTACTAGCAAGAATAACTAGTATGGTGTGATTTGATTCCAAGTGTTATGAACTAAAGCCTCCTAAGCATTTAACCAAACACCTTGTACGCACTCAATGATGGCCAATCAATCATGCAATAAAATCAAGCCCCAAATCACAAGACATATGAATTAGAAGGTAAATCCAACAACAAAACCCAAAAACCTAGTGATCTAGATCATATCTTCATATATTGGAACCAAAGGAAATTTAGCTAGACATAATTGAAGAAATTAAACCATAGAAAGTAAATAAAATCATGCTTAAAAGATAGAGAATTCAATAAGGAAGAGAATAATGGAATGGGTCTTCAAATCTTCAACATAAATCTTCAACAATCTTCAAAATACTAAAAAGGAAAGAAAGAAATATTTCTAAGGTTCTAAGAGTGTTAAAATATGTCCAAGATCCACAAAATAGGGAGATTTTGGGTTTAAATACATAATAGGTGAGTTTTGGGTCGAGTTGGACCGAGTTAGACGAACTAACTCGGTCAAAACACCAAGAAAAGGGGCGACGGCGCCCTAGCCGGCGGGCTGGCCGGCCGCCGCCTGGGTTGCAGCCTAGGTCGCCGAAAACACTGTTCCTCAGCCGGCCAGCCGGCGGCCTGGCCGGCGGTCCAGCCGGTCGCCGTCCGGGTCGCCGTCGGTTCGGCCATTTTGCGCAACTCCACCGTTTTCGCTCGTTCTCCCTCGTCCGAACTCCGATTCTCGATCCGCTTTTTGCTATAAACTCCTAACGAACCCCTCTTCGACATGGAATGATCAAATTGGCCAAATTAGTTCTCCATTGTTCCTGAAAAAAGCATAAAGAGACTCGAGAGAACAAGGAAAACATAATTGAAATCAAACTAGTAAAACCCTAACTCTATAGATTTAAATTCCACATTTCAAACCTAGGTTTCACCCTAATTAAGCTCAATTCTTCCTCGTTTCCGGCCTTCGATCCTTAGCCACATGAATACTATTCCAATTCTTACCAAAATAGATCGAAAACCGAGAAAAACGAGAAAAGTCTAAAATGTACTAAGAGTTAAGAAACCCTAGTATTTTTAACATAGAAGCACATAAATCGAGACTCAAACACATTCCAAAACACTCAACATGCACATAAATACGTGTTAATCAGTATTTCATAAAGGCACTATGCTTTTTGTCACACCCCGAACTTTCGGTTGACTGAATTCTGACGTCTCATTGGTTTCAAAAGGAAGTCTATATGAAATGAAATAGCTTGTGAAATGACATTAGAAGGTAATTTTATGGGAATAACATTTCAATTCAAGCATGATATTCAATCAAATGGCTTCGTCAATAAATTTTCAGACCAGTGTGGAAGGAATAGTCAGAGGGTAGAAATGAAATGACAAAGGTTCGAAGAGAGAGACCCTCTTGTCGCCCATTTGTATTCTGGTCTACGAACAATTCTACTAAGATTGAGATTATGTGGAGTGGCCAGTTCCACATAAGCACCTCCTCAGCATAGAACGGTCCGTCGTACTTTGGTGGCTTTGTCAAAGAATGACGAAAATAAGGTTTTCAAGGTTTGAGAAACTTTCGTTTTAGCTTAAAAACTTTCCCAACTTGTTATTTCTCTGAAAATGAGACTTCATTGGCTTCAAGGGAATTAAGATGGTACATGCCACATCATAAGGTATTAGTACATAAGGTTTTCCCTTAAATTGCTAACTCTATAATTCTATCGATTCTCCGTACTTACTAATCCTTTATGTATGAGATTGATCACCCTTTACTTCTAGGGGGGGAGGGAGACTAAACTGGCAATGAGGCTTGTTATTGTTGCTAACGATGTATAAAAGCGGATGGAAGAAAACTCTGAACTTCTAATTTATTTTGTCTTTCAAGCGACGTCTCGACAATCGATCATTATAGCTTGAAAATCTAGCGGAGTATGATGCAAGATTATCCCGGATACGGCTTAACCACCCATTTCTCATAAAAGTTGCAAATTGGGTTGCAACATTTTAATGAATTTGTTATTCGTTGCAAATGGCACTACGCCATGGTTCTTACAGTTATCTAATAGTATATGAACTTATCTTGTCTTAAAATTCCTTCTCTTCTTTATTAACTTTTGTTTTTCTTTCCAAGTATGCAGTAACATCATTGGGTTGAAGTGGGCTTATTTATTCTGCCACCATGTATATTATTCTAACTTTAGCATTGGTGTATGCCAAATTTAAAGGCATTAGCAGCCTTAGGTTATTTGATTGCCTTGGGCGACGGATAACGATTTCTCGACTGAACTCGACTCAATTCACGTCGTGCTTCTTGCCTTGGCTCTTCTTGCTTCTTGCAATACTCTATGTCTCTTTTCTTTAACTGAATGATAGGGAAGGAAAACCTCATTTCCAATCCTAAGTTCAAGCATACTTACTCAAAGTGTGCGGCTAAGCAACTATGTTCTTTATGGGAACTTGATTCATCTCTAAGTGATCTAAGAACTAGTTTCCACTACGTTCTTGCTAAAAGAAATTTTCTAACTTTTAATCACTTGAAGAAAATATTTTATTCTTTACCTCGTTGAGCATAATGAGTCAGAGCGCCGAGCTTTTGTCAAATCAATCTACTAAGTCTAGCGATTCAAGTCTAGACTTTACTTTGAAGAAGACTCTTGGATTTCAGAGCAACCTAGTGCTCTGATACCACTCTGTCATAACCGCACTTTGCTAATCGATAGCTAAGCTCAGTAATTCATGACTATAATTATTAATATTAAGTAATGGATGAAAAGAGGGGATATTTTTAGAATTTGGATTCCTTCGACTCATGAACAAATTTTAACACTATATAAACTGATGCTCATAACTGATGAAGGTACAATGCTACTTGTCAAGATTCTGTCTTAGGTTACAATCAAATCGAAAAGGTTTGGAATTTCAGAGTGCACGCAGTGGAAAGGTAGCTATAAATACATGTATGAAGACATGTATTACCAAGAGTGTTCAACTATAAATCGCTAATTTGACAAAAGCTCTGCCGGCCACTCCGCTTCAACCTGCTCAACCTGCACATCAAAAATAATGTACAGGGCTGAATATGAATGTACTCAATGAACACATGCCCAAAACTGATTTTTATTGTCATCCATATATTCAGTAAATCATAGGGGTTTTAACTGAAAAACTTATGTTTACTAAAATCTCTATTTTCTCAAAGGTGACTGCGCAGTCTAAGTTCTTTAGTAATCCACTGTATCCGAGTTGTTGTGCCCGAGAAGGTGGCCACCTTACTCGTCACTTGATCGGTCATCACTCTGGATGATTCGATCACTGGTGTACACTAGCCCAAGTATAATATCTCATCATACAAGGACCCGAATTCGATTAAGTAACATTGGCCTTGGCTAATAATAGATAGGCATTATACAAAAAATCAAAACATTTTATGGCATGACAATACTTTAAAAAGCTATATTCAACTAATGAAACATGCTTCGTTTTGAAAGAAAGTTCACCTCGCTTGCTTTGTTTAACTGAAACTGCTTTCTAACTTCACCTTGACAACTGCTCCTTTTTCGCTTGACCTTTGATTAAAGAATGCAGTAAGATTCTTAACTCGAACGATAAAAGCTTATCGAAGAATTCTAGCTCTACGTCGCTTCTGAGATTATTCTAAATTTTAAGTGTTGTTTTTGCTGCTAAGCTCGAATTATTAATTCCGCTATAAGGATGGTTTATTTGAGTTATTACTAAAAAAATCAATGATTGATTTATTGTTAACTCGGAATTAAATTAATTGAGGAGCATTTCCCATAATTAATTTAATTGTATAATTGATTAGCTTTAATCAATAAATCTTAATTACTGAACTTTGGTTAATTAACTTATTGTTATAAGTTACTACCTTCATCCCATTACATTAGTCACATTTACCTTTTTGCACGTATTTCCACCGAAACCTAGTACGAGTTTTAAAATATAATTTTGACGTATTCATTTTTTCACGGGATACTATGAGTGTCATAGTATCCCGTGAAAAAATGAATACGTCAAAAATATATTTTAAAACTCGTACTAGGTTTCGGTGGAAAAACGTGCCGCAATAGTGAATGTGACTAATGTAATGGGATGAAGGTAGTAATTCTTAAGGCTGTAAAATAATTCACTCGTGAATTTTTTATCTCTAAATTATTATTTATGTGATAGTATATTTAATTAGTAGTTCTCGAACTACATAATTATTAATTGGTGTTGGGAAATATTAATGGAATAATTGAATTAATCCGGCAATGAATTAATCCGGCCCCATTTATCAAATGGATCGGCCCATTTCTGCTCAGCCTAATTTCTCGACCCAGAGGCTCGGCCCGAAACCCGCTTCTGACCCGGACCCGACACGGCTGGAACAAAACACCCAAATCTCTTCTTCCTCCTCATTTTCAATCGCGATCTGCTTTCCCTCTCTCTTGTCTGCCAATTCTAGCCCTCTCTCGACTCTCTTTCTTCTCCAGCTGATTCCGGTCAGGTTCGCCGTCGTCGAGTTCGTCCGGCGTCACCGAGCGGCTGTATTCTCTCACTAAAATTGTTTCCCCCAATTTGAATTGGGGATGAAGGCCCTAATCGCAATTAGGGCAGACGTTTCCCCTCGGCCCCCCTTTGTCGATCTTCCGGCAATTTTCTATCTCCGGTGTGCTCCTTCGGCTGCGGTGAGATGGTGCCATCGCTGCGTTGCTCGAGTCTAGCAACCTCTGTTTCGCCGGCGCGTGCGCCTCGCCTCCGGCAGTCCTTGTTTCGATCGTCGCACTCCCGTTGCTGTGGCGGCTCCTCTCTCATCCCCTAACATTAAAAGCCCTAATCCTTTCAGATTAGGGGACATTTATCCCCTCCCCATCATCGGTGATGAAGCCGACGGCTTCCGGCTGTTGCTTTCTTTTGTTTTTGTGAATTCTAGTTTTATTAATTAAACGATTTAAATTTATTGACTCTCGTTTTCTATTTTGCAGGTTCCGGCTATCATCAACGAGAGTACCGTTGCTGCTGCTCGCCACTGTTCTACTGCCGTCGATCACTCTTCTCAATTTTTTGTTTAAGCTAAGTTTTTCAGCAAGCTTGATGTGCTTCTTTGTTTTTAGTTCTAGGATTTTGGAGTTTGATTAGGCTTAAGTTGCTACAAAACTTGAGTTTTGATGATTGGAGCTCATGATTTCATTGTGCTTGCTGAGTTGGTTTCATAGAGTGAAGGAAGATAGCATGTGTATTTTGCTTCCCGTGGAGAGTCAGTAAGCGCGCTTAGGTAATTATACATATATGTTCCTGATTCCATATATATCAGTTTAGGGCTTTTGAGTTAATTAATAAGTCTGTATCTTAAGAAATTTATCTCCCTTCTCAGCATGCTATTTACTTACTAATAATATTCTAGCTCGAGCATACGGCTGATAGTTGTTGTAAAAGTTTGAGGGCAGCATGCTGTGTTTGTTTAGCTGAAGTGAACAAATTGGTTTCTTAATCTATTGAATAAGCATGCTTTCACAAGAGCTAGTACTAAATTGGTTGTTCCAAGTATATACCTCAATGAAGTGGGATTGCTAGGGCTGTTGTAGTGGAAAAATGGTTGGAGCTCTGCTCCTGCTCTTCCCATCTTCTACTGCAGCTTTCTCCCACTCTCACTCTCCTGTTTTCTCTCTCTGTGTTTGGAATTTGGAGGAATGTAAAGTGAATAGGAATGGCTGCGTAGGAGGGTATATATATATATACCTATACATAGTGGTGTTAGCTTTTGATTAATTCTTTGCACAAAAATCTTCCCAAATCTTTGACTTAGGTGCCTTCTCTTATCTTTGCAGGTTTGATGGGCTCAAGAAAGTTGCTGCTACTGTAGCCGTTTTTTATGAGATTTATAGGAATAGATTTGATGTAGATTGATGTGTTCCCTTTCCTTGTACTAGAGACGTGTTCTTCCTCTTGTACCTTCATGTATTTATTGCATAATAGCCTACCATTGTTGACTTGAAGGCAAAGTGTAATTTATTTCTAGAATTGGCTATTGAAGTTGTATGATTCGGCTGAATGAAGTTTGCTATGTGTTGAATGGATTTGATTTTTAATTGCAGATTGTGTTTCGGGCCATAAGGCCTTTCTTGGTTATTGATCTTATTTAATAGCATAGGAATCTACATAATGGGCTTGGCCCAAAGTTAGTTGAACTAATGGGTTTGGCCCATTCGAAGTTGGGCTTGATCCGATAACTTGCTACATACTAAGGCTGATCATGAAGTCATACTTCCTACAGTTGCAGGAGGGTACTCTTCAAGATTTTTAGGGATTTAGGCGTGTTGCTTTTTGGTTACAGAGATTTTGTTGAAATGTGGATCATGCTGCATGGATTGAAGATTGGTATGTGTACCTTCGAGAAGCTAGCATGTTTCTATCTTGTCTAGGTTACTGTGGGAAGAGAACTACACAAGATTTAGGAGAAAATACTGAAGATATGAAAGGGATTTGCCCATGCCCTCTTGTAGATTTTGTACTTTTGTAGATTTCGTAGAGATTTGTGTACTCAGAATTTTGCTTCAATCCCTGTATATTATTATTGTGTAGTAGGCGTATTTTACTTCATTTTTTTTTTCTTGTATTATTATTATTATTATTATTTTGGGCTCATATCTTTATTAAAGAAATGCTTGTATCTTTTATTTAATACTCGTTAAAAGGGTTTGGTCCATCAATTAATTATACTTAAAGATAATTAAGTATCTTTTAGTTAATCCATCTAGAAGTATTATAATTAAATATAATACTGAATTAGTTTTCTTTGATCGCAATAAAAATTACGAGATATAAATATGAATTTATATCTATGCCTAAATTGCAAAATAAAATGCAATTTCATACAACTTGAATAAATTCTATTTAACAAAAATTCAAAACAAAGTTATGCAAAATTTCGAATTTATTCGTATTTTCCTATTTAATAAAATTTGGGGTATTACAGTAGCACTCGGTCCTGCTCTTAGCATCTGCCCTTTAATTCCCCGATTAGATCCAAGTTTTATTTTAATAAACCCAAATTCTTGTTTTTGTCATAAGTAAGGAGCCGGTGTGATTCAACCTCTATCTCCGCAGGTATTACTGTTGTGGAGCCATATACCAAGTGTTTAGTATGCTTTTGTGTGATTTTTATAGTTTGGTTTGAGTTTGTTTTCATATATTTTGTTCATTTTTATGTGTTTGTTTCATGTGTTTTAGTCAAAGTTGGGTTCGTGAGGAGTTTTGGTAGAGAAGAGAGAAAATGAGCACAAGAATGAAGAAATGAGCAAAAAGTGAAGATCAATTTGGGATGAACTAAGAGCATAACATCGAAGAGGAGTTCGATAGGAGCGCATAGGAAAAAACGGCGGTTAATTTCGAGTTCTGACTAATGAGATATGGCCGAAACAAAAAAGTTGCGCGCAGCGGGCCGAGTGTAGCACCCAGCGGGCCGCTGGGCTCGTCAGTCTCAAGAAAACACGAGACGGTTGCCCAGCAGGCCGCTGGGCCGGGCCGACTTGTTATGGGCCGAGTTTGAGTACGTTTTTTTAGACCTATATATATATATGTAATCCTTAGGAACGAAAACACACTTGTCTCCTTAGTTTTTCAGCTTTTAAACATTAGTTTTAACTTAGATCTAGCTTTAGATAATTACTTTGAAGATTGAAGATTTAATTCAAGTTTTAATTTAAGTTCTTTGTTTCTTTCATCTACGATTCGTAAGTTTAATTTTTTCTCTTAGATTAATTTTATTTGCTTTCTTTACTTGCTTTGATTAATTGCTTCCATTAGTTCAGATTAATTTGCTAAGATTAGATTTAATTGCTTTCTAGTTTCTTAGATTTATTTTCCAGCATGTAAGGATTAGTTGGCTCTAGCTTAGATTTATTTGCTTTCTTTATTGTTTTTCTTTCAATTCATGCCTATGTATATTTACTGATTTCTTCTAGTTTAATTTATTATCCCGGGTGACAGACGGGAGTGCTTTCTACTTGCTTTTAAATTGTTTTCAAGTCTAGAATAGATTTAATTGCTTTCTTTTATTTGTTTTGTGCCTAGGATTTAATCAAACTTCAAAACCCCCAATTTTTATTTGCTTTCTTAGGGTAGATAATCACACAATTGGTTTCCCTATTAAGCTTTCCTTGAGATTCGACTTAGGGTTCATCTTACTAGTACTACGATAGACCTAGTCCTATTGCTAGCACTATTTTGGGTGAAACACCAAGTTGAAGGGATCCTCTCCTATGGCCGTTTTGGGACTAGTGCGATAGGCCTACAAAACCGAGTCCAGCTCGTCTGCCCAGTTTCCTTTGGTTTTTCCCAACCTTGCCTTGATGCCAGCCACAATAGTTCTATTTGTGACCTCTACTAGGCCATTGGCTTGTGGATGTGCTACAGCAACGAAACGTTGCTCAATATTCATTTCCTGGCACCAGGTGCGCACAAGAGACCCTGTGAATTGGGTGCCGTTATCTGAAACTAGGATTCGGGGTACTCCAAATCTGCAACAAATATTTTTCCATAGGAATCGTGTTATCACCTGCTCGGTAATCTTGGCTACAGCTTCTGCTTCAACCCATTTAGTGAAATAATCTATGGCCACAATGAGAAACACCCGACCTCCAGGAGCCGTAGGGAATTTTCCTACTATGTCGATCCCCCATTTATCGAAGGGGCAAGGGGAGAACATTGCTCCCAGCTCTTCGGCAAGTTTATGAATCAATCTGCCATGTTTTTGGTAGTGATCACATTGCTTGACCAGCTCCTTTGCATCTTTCTCAATAGTTGGCCAGAAAAATTCGGCCCTTAACACTTTTCTAGCTAGATTTTTGAATCCAGTATGAGCACCAGCCTCGCCCTCTTGAATTTCGCGGAGTATGTATTCCCCTTCTTATTCAGATAAGCATCTGAGGTAAGTGTGAGTGAATGATCTCCTATAAAGGAAACCTCCCATCAATAAGAATTTAATTCTAATGGCTTTTTCGGCGGAACTATTGGGACTTCCACCGTGATCACTTGATCTTAAAATTTGGAAGATAGGCACTCTCCAGTCCTTCACCTCTGTTATGGAATAAATATCTAGTGCTCCGGATCGGGTATCTACATTAAGTAATGTCAGATCCCGTGTCCAGGTTCCTTCTATTGCACTGGCTACTCTCGCAAGGCGGTCGGCCTCGATATTTTCCTCTCTGGGGATCTGCATTATTTCCACCTTTACAAATTTCTTTAATAATTCAGTTACAACATCAGCATACACTATCATCCTTTTTTCTTTTATATCACAAGTCCCCAGCACCTGTTGGGTGACAAGCTGAGAATCAGAGTGGATGATAGCGTGACCAGCTTCCATATCCGACAAGATATACATGCATCTGATCAAAGCTTCATACTCAGCCTCATTGTTGGAGACGGGGAAGTTGAGCTTAATCACAAAGCGATGCTCTTGCTCTACTGAAGATTGTATGTAGATGCCCACTCCAGTTCCTTCTTTCATTACTGATCCATCTACATACGCCTTCCATAAGTGGAGTTCTCCTTACTCCACTCGGGTGGTTTCCTGTATGAAATCGGCCAGGGCTTGGGCTTTTATAGTTGTTCTGGGCTCAAAATCTACATCATATTCACTAAGCTCAATAGCCCATTTTACCATTCTCCCTGATAGATCAGGTTTTCCCAAGACTTGCTTCAGCGGTACATTCGTCCACACTATCACTCGATTGGAGAGGAAGTAGGATCTCAGTTTCCTAGCTGTCATCATAATAGTTAGTGCAACCTTCTCAATGTCCGTGTACCTGGCTTCAGGTCCCTGGATCATCCTGCTGGTATAGTATATAGGCTTCTGGGCACATCCCTCTTCTCTGATAAGTACAGAGCTAAGGGCTTCCTTTCCTACGGCAAAGTTTAAGTACAACACCTCTGTAGGTAGGGGTTTGGTTAATAGGGGTAGCGAGTAGATGCATTTTTAGATCTTCAAACGTCTCCTGGCATTCTTCCGTCCAGTCGAACTTACTACCCTTCCTCAGTATTTTGAAGAATGGGAGGCTTCTGTCTGTGGATCTGGATATAAAGCGGCTTAAAGCTGTAATCCGGCCATTCAACCTTTGTATTTCTCTTATATTTCTTGGCGATGTCATGTGCAGGAAAGCTTGGACTTTGGCTTGATTAACCTCTATGCCTCTAGGGGTTACCATGTAACCTAAGAACTCCCCAGACTGTACTCCAAATGAGCACTTTGCCGGGTTTAATTTCAGGTGGTTGGATCTGGCTACCGCGAAGACCTCCTCCAGGTCCCGTATATGATCCACTACTTTCGTGCTTTTAGCCAAAATATCATCAACGTATACCTCCATATTTCTCCCAATCTAGCTTTTAAATATCTTATCCATCATCCTTTGGTATGTAGCCCCCACATTTTTTAGGCCGAAAAGCATGCTTTGAAACCCGAAGGTTCCCGCACACACTCCAAAGGCAACCTTTGGGACATCTGAAGGGTTCATTTTCACCTGATGATACTCTTGGTAGGCATCCATCATTGACAGCAGCTCACACCCCGATGTGGAGTCCACCAACTAATCTATCCTTGGTAAAGGATAGTGGTCTTTTGGACAAGCTTTATTGAGATCACAAAAATCTATACACATGTGCCATGTTCCAGTATTCCCTTTGGGTACCATTACTACGTTGGACAGCCATTCTGGGAACTGAATTTCCTGTATATGCCCTGCTTCCAGTAACTTTGCTACATATTCTCGGATGACCCTGTCTTTTTCAAGTCTGAATTGCCTTAATTTTTGCTTGACAGGTTTTACGTTGGGATCTACATTTAAGCAATGTAATGCTACCTCCGGTTTGACCCCCACCAGGTCAGCCGAGGAGAATGCAAAAACATCTATGTTTTGATTTAAACAGCTCACCAGCTGCTTGGCTATTAGATATGGCATCTGAGTGCCTATCCTAGTGGTGAATCCCGTTTTGTTAGGGAACAATTTCATCTGTAACAATTCTTCTGCAGGCTGCATCTAATGCAAACTTCTTCCTCGGCGGGATCTACCAACATGCATTTCTTTTCCTCTTTTTCAGGGCCAATTTTAGGATTTTCTGATTCAAGCATAGCCCGCTTCTTAACCTTTCCCGCTTTAACTAATTGCATATAGCATTGTCGGGAGAGCACTTGGTCGCCCGAGGCATGTCCGACTTTGCTTCCGACTGGGAATTTCATCATGAGATGATAAGTGGATACTACCACTTGGAAGAGACTTAAGGCTATTCTGCCCAATATGACATTGTACGACGATTTTTGCCTGACTATCAGAAAAGTGACAGGCTTAGACACATGCTGATCTCCATCGCCTAATGTTAACATGAGATCCACAGATCTAAGGGACATGACGGTATCTCCAGCCGTGTAATGCGGTCACGACCCCATTCAATGGCTTTTGAATAGCCATTTGATTGAAGTAATGTTCAAATATTACGTTGACAGCTACTCCCGTGTCTATAAATACTCTTTTGACATCATATCACTTTATTTCAACCAATATGACCAATGCGTCATCATGCGGATGCACTAAGGATTTGTCATCTTGAGGCCCGAAGGATATTTTGGGGAGTAGGGGGCCTTTCTTGATCTGGAATATCCCATGTCGATCTAGCATCTGGATTTCCCGGGCACGAGCCTTTCGGTTTCTGTTAGAGTCTCCTTCTATGGGACCTCCATAAATTATCACTATGACCCACCTTTTCCCAGGAGTCTCTCTTGGTTGTTCGTTACCAGCACTTTTAGGATCTTTATCCACTTTTCGTCTTTTGGCTTGTCCTGATTCTTGGTGGACACACTCTAATAGTTCTCCTTCTTAGATCAATTTCTCGATAGCAATCTTCAAATTGTGATAGTCATTGGTCGTATGCCCATAATCATTATGGAATCTACAGAACTTGTCTGATTGCTGCCTTTTAGGGGGTTGTTCCCTGTTGGGAATAACCTGTACACCAGGTTTTCTTATCACAATTTCTAAGAGATCGGCTGGCGACCTCGTGAGAGGAGTAAAGGACCTCTGGAATTTCTCATTCCGTTCAGGTTTCTTTGTTTCTGCAGCAGGCCTTTTCTTTTCTTCAGGCTTCTTTTCCCTTTTAAAGGCAACATCAGATTTTTTGGCTACCATCACTTCTTCCATGTTGATGTATTTTTGTACCCTGGCCAATAGTTCATCGAACGTTTCTGCCGCTTTTTCATTAGAGAGGCGAAAAAGTGCCCTAACCTTAACCCCTCTACAAAGGAGTGTACCTTTAGAGTAGTCTCCACCCCAGGGATCTTCAGAATCGCCTCATTAAAGCGAGTTATGTAATATCTCAGACTTTCACTAACTCCTTGTTTAATCGTCGTTAGATATAGCGAATTCTTGGTGGATTTCTTAGAGCTCACGAACTGGTATAAGAAAATTTCTTTCAGATCCTTAAAGGAATGAATGCAGGATTTGGGCAACTGTTGAAACCATTGTTGTGCAGGTCCCTGATCGCACTACTTTTTAAGGGTAGAGAGAGAGAAATGATAATCGATGTATTACAATCGAGTTGAATCCACAAGGAATGTTAGGACGTATGAATTTCAACCAGTAACCTAGTTACCTAATTACTATCCAAGCTACCAACTAACATGTTTTTGTGTTTTTGATTTAACTAATGACAATGAAAGTAAGTAACAAGTTTAAAGTTCAACTAAACAACTAACAAGTATGCAAATAACAAGAATTCAATAAGGAAATGAAAGTGACTCCAATTATACTTCAATTAGGTCTAAGTGATAGGGGTTTAGGACTTTGACTAGAATTAGCCCTTTTAATCCAATTTTATGTGGGAAACCTCCTAAGTATGATTCACTCAACTCTCATTGCAATGAAATCAAGTAGATTAATGAAAGGCTTAACTCCTATTAAGATATCAAGCAATTCATTAACTCCCAATAGCTTATGGAGTTCTTTAGCCTTACTATTCTCTAGTATGCAAATCTCTTGATCCTAGCATCTAATCTAAGCCTCTTAAGCATTAGATCAAACACTTCATATACAACTGTGGTGATCAATTACAATTACATAATAAAACATAGCCCCAGAGAAATGAACATGAAATTAGAAGGTAAATTCATATATCAAGCCTAATTCCATCACTTATCCTTAATCTACATATAATTGGAATCACAAAGGAAATTAGCTAGACATGATTAAAGAAAATAAACCATAAGAAATGCATAAAACCATAATCAAAAGATAGAGAATTCAATAAGGAACAAAATAGTGGAAGGATCTTCAAATCTTCAAAGTAATTCTCCAACCATTGATGGAAATACCAAAGTAGAAAGAGGAAAATGTTTCTAGGGTTCTAATATGAATATTCAAGCCAAAGATACCCAATTAGGAAAGATTTTTGGTTAATATACATTAAACTTGAGTTTTGGGTCGAGTTAGACCGAGTTTGGTCAAGCCAAATTCGGTCATAAGGAGAGAGCTCGCCAAATCGGCGGTCTGGGGGAAAAGGGAACCGGCGGTCTGTCAGAGTGGTTGGCGGTCTGTTAGACTGCCGTGACAGACTGCCGAAGATGCTGTTGGCGGCGGCGACTTGGCAAGGTTGGCCGGCGGTCTGTCAGACCGCCGGTCTTCCTTGCTTTGACCGGTCTATGTCTCTTTGCTTCCTTCTTCCGGTTTTCTTCGTTCTTCATCTGAGCCGACTTTCTAACTCAAATTTCCATGTTTTTGAGCTTGTTTCTTCCTCGTCTCTGACCGCCTCACTTTAGGGGTGAGGGTAGAGAGCAATAATAATCGATTATAGTATAATCGAGTCGAATCCACAAGGAATGCTAGGTCGTTTAAGATTCAAGTAGTAATCCAATTATCTAACTACTATTCAAGCTTAAAAGTGACATGTTTTTGTGTTTTTGATTAGCTAATGAGAAATATAAAGTAAGTAACAAACTAGATAACAAATAATAACAAGAGTTAACAAACAATAGTAGAAAGCTTGGTTCCAAATATAACCCGATAATCACTAGAGGCCTAGGTTTTAGGATTTGCATGGATTAACCATTTTAATCTAATTCATATGGGAGTTCTATATATAGTAAACATCAACTCTTCTCTCGAAGTAATCAATATTAGTAGATTAACCTATGATATCTATCTCCGCTAGGTCTCAAGATGCATAAATTAACTCCAAATGGCTCAATTAATTATCTAGAAGCTTCTACTAGCAAGAATTACTAGTATGGTGTGATTTTATTCCAAGTGTTATGAACTAAAGCCTCCTAAGCATTTAACCAAACACCTTGTATGCACTCAATGATGGCCAATCAACCATGCAATTAAATCAAGCCCCAAATCACAAGACATATGAATTAGAAGGTAAATCCAACAACAAAACCTAAAAACCCAAGGATCTAGATCATATCTTCATATATTGGAACCAAAAGGAAATTTAGCTAGACATAATTAGAGGAATTAAACCATAGAAAATAGAAGAAATCATGATCAAAAGATAGAGAAGTCAATAAGGAAGAGAATGGTGGAAGGATCTTCAAATCTTCAACAATCTTCAAAATACTAAAAAGGAAAGAGCGAAAATGTTTCTAGGGTTCTACGAGTGTTAAAATATGTAAAAGATACACAAAATAGGAAGATTTTGGGTTTAAATACATAATAGGTGAGTTTTGGGTCGAGTTGGACCAACTTAGACGAGCTAACTCAGTCAAGAAGTGAAGGAGAAGGGGCGACGGCGCCCTGGCCGGTGGCCTGGCCGACCGCCACCAAATCTGTCCCTCAGCCGGCCAGCCAGCGGCCTGGCCGGCGGTTCAGCCGGTCGCCGTCCGGGTAGCCGTCGGTTCGGCCATTTTGCGCAGCTTCACCGTTTTCGCTCGTTCTCCCTCGTCCGAACTCCGATTCTCGATCCGCTTTTTGTTATGGACTCCTAACGAACCCCTCTTCGACATGGAATGATCAAATTACCCAAATGAGTTCTTCATTGTTCCTGCAAAAAACATAAAGAGACTCGAGAGAACGAGGAAAATATAATTGAGTTCAAACTAGTGAAACCCTAACTCTATATATGTAAATTTCACATTTCAAACCTAGGTTTCACCCTAATGAAGCTCGATTCTTCCTCATTTCCGGCCTTCAATCCTTAGCCAGAATACTATTCCAATTCTTACAAAAATGGATCAAAAACCAAAAGGAAACGAGAAATGTAAAAAGCAGCTACAAGTTAAGAAACCCTAGCATTTCTAACATTTAAGCACATAAATCGAGACTCAAACACATTCAAACACACTCAACATGCACATAAAATACGTGTTAATCAGTCTCCGGCCCTTAATCCTTAGCTACTCGAATGCTCTTCTGAATTCCTACAAAAGTAGATCAAAAACCGAGAGAAAATGAGAAAGGTATAGAATATACTACAAGTTAAGAAACCCTAGTATTTGTAACATTTAAGCACATAAATCGAGACTCAAACACATACAAAATACACTCAACATGCACATAAAATACGTGTTAATCACTCCCCCAAACTTAAGCCATTGTTTATCCCGAACAATGGAACGAACAATCAAAACACTTAACACGTATGAGATGTGCATTTTGAGTTCCTCGATGCTTCATCTCACCTCAAAAACCATTTTAATTCAAGGAAATTCTCAAGTCAAGCTAAGCATTCATAAGATCAATTACTATCCTAGCTTAGAACTCAATCACTCAAGCACATTCAACCCTAGACCTCACAAGAAGTGTGTGTATCACTCGATCACTCAATATAGGGAACAAGGTAATCACTCATCAAAATCATGCAATACACAACTTTAACCATAGACTTGCCTATCAACTTAAGTTTCCAACACTACAATGCATGCACAAATTAGGATCAAAAAGGTCTTTGTTAAGGTAATGTAGGGACATTGGTTAAGGTAGGGAATTTTAGGCTAAGTGACTTCAATTTTCATCTAAGTTCCTTCACCTCCTTTCTTCACCTTTCAAAGTATGAATTTCTTCATCTTCCACCTTATCCAACCCCTTTTTCTCAAATGAATCCAAGCTTCTACCAAATCTCATCATATCACAAGAAACACTCATTTATGCTCTTATTCTTTCTCTTTCTTTTCTTTTTCTTGTAAGAACTTTGTTCTTACTCTTAACATTGAGCTTATAGGAATGTTCTTTCAACTCAAAGCAACTCTCAAGACCCTTCACCATCACCCACCATTCTTCATGAATTTTCAACTTTCATCAAGGTTCCCTTAACCATCCTTCACCCCCTATCATCCGGTTTTAGAAGAAAATGCTCTATAAAACTCAAAATGGGACAACAATGGTAATGAAAAATAGGTTAGTGTTTAGGGATTATGGGCTACACAATGATGGCCTAAAATCATCTCCTAATTATGCACACATATAACACTCCTAACATGAGTATCAAGGCAAGTTCTAGCAAAGAAAATGTAATGCAAGATCAAACTCTCATGAAAGAATATTAACTATGTAAGATGCATAGTTTTAGGCTCAAAATTCTCCCAAGCTATTTGCCTAGAGTTTAAATGCCCAAGATCAATCATTCATGCTCTTCAAGTGAAATAATCCTAATCATGATTCACTTTAACTTGAGAAATTTCAAAAATGTCACCAATTTCAGCATCAATCATTGGCATCTCACCCAAAAGCACTTGAGTAAATCAACACGTGCTTTCGCACTCAAGCATGCAATCATCCAATTCAAACATTCAATTTTTCAAAACTTTTCAAAATTTCTAAAAATTTCGCATTCAAGCTCACATTCGAATACCAACAAACCAAAGAAGAACTTTTCCTCATTCAAGCTCCTTGACCCAAACTCTTCAACAAAGATTAGCAAGCAACATTTTTCAATTAACCCTAATCAATCCTCAAATCATCAAAGCAAACCAATAAAAACTAACAAACTTCCAAACAAATCCAACGACCAACAAAACAAACCTAAAACCAATAAACAAACCAAAACAAACCCAACATTCAAAATCATCATCACAAGACATTCTTCATTCAAACAAATTTCTTCCACATCTCAAATCAAATGCATCCAAATCAAACTTTCACAAACAATCCACAAAAATAACACCAAGTCACTCTTTCAAACCAATCAACCCAAGTAATAGAGACAAAGGCAAGGAAACTAAAGACAAGAGAATAACGAAAAGTAGCAAGACATGAAATGAAAGTAATTTAAATTCATTATCCTACCCCCCTCCCCCAAACTTATTTTAGAAAATAAATTTTAAAATAAATTTGGAGGGAAAGAAAAATAATAAATTTAAATTACACTTACAAACATTCCAAGCTATGATGGGGGCGGTCGGGGCCAAGTCACCCCTTGAGCGATTTGATGCTCCCGGAAGCTCTCCAATAGCTCCACCATCGATGTTGCTTGCTTTTCCATCCTCTTACTCCTTTCCACCTCATCAAGTTGAGTGACTCTCATCGAATTCACCTCTTGCCTCATTACCGTGACTTGGGCGTCTAAAGCCTTGAAATTACTCTCCATGCCTTCTATTCGACTCTGAAGAGCCTCAAACCTCTCATCATAACAAGAATCACTCGGACCTTGATCATCACTCATAGGCTCATCATCCATATCATCGATTTCCTCCTCTTCTAACCCCCTCCGGTGTCCTCTTTCAAAATTATCCCGGCCTCTCTCACCAAGGGCATGCTCATCTCCCTCACCTTGCTTGAACATTCGAACTCTCATGATCATCTTATGTAAGGGAGTGTGCAAATACCAATTTACCCTTTCGTTCAAAGTTTGTAACTAATATGCTCATCGCATTGGGCAAATGGTACAATTCCTCTCTATTTATTCAGAAGTAGTAAGGAGAGTTACTCGAATTTAGGAAAAGTAAGTACCGGAGCTTGACGGTATCAAAGAGAAAATCACCTCTCATTGGAGGATATCCACCAATGTTTCCTCTTATCTTCCTCGCAATTGGAGTAAGCATGCCTCCAATGTTGATCTTCCCTACTTTACCCCGAGCGTGCTTCTTCAATTGAGGAATGAATAAATCACAAAAGCTTATCCTCTTCCCGGTGAGCATGGCATGAAGAACAAACAAATCATCATTCCTCACCGAGGTGTTTTCTCTTCTTGCAATGATGGTATGCAATAATATCTTCAACACCATCCTAAGCACTGGATTCCTCACTTCATTTGACTTGGAATACCCGGACCTATACCCCTCTTCCGAATTTGGAACAAGCTTGTTCCAAATGGCCTTTAGAAATTGGAACAAGCTTGTTCCAAATGGCCTTTACATCGAACACTCTATCAATGAGTTGATCTCCTCCATGGGGCACACCAAAGGCATTATCAATGTCCTCATAAGTCATCATATGCTTGCTACCAAATAGTTGGAACTCGATGCTCCTCATGACATGCATATGTGTGGTATCCAATGTGCTCAACATCTCGAGAACAATTTTAGAATATGTCCTTCGGTCTTGAATGATATCATCAAGAAAATTGCCCCATCCGATATTGTTGAAGAGGGCTTTCATATTGTCATAAAGCCCTAGTTCCACCAACACTTCACGAGATGGGAATCTCATCTCTTTAATCCCTTTGGTGACTAGAGTAGCAAAGGCCGCCCTTTCTTCATTAGTGCTCAAGTGTAATTCATAGGTTTCCGAGACTTTCGGATCCATTGACCTTGAAGTGGTGTTCTGTTGTTGAGAAGAGGAGGAACCATCTTTTTGCCTTTTATTGGAGTAGGTTATCAAGGCCTTGGAGGGTTCCTTAGAAGGTCCTTTCCCTTTAGCTCATTTGTCCCTACAAAATGTGAAAAATCCCAAGTAAGATTCAAGAAATTAACTAATGGATTTCCACTTAACAATCAACATTTCTCCTAGCCATTACCCGCCATTTTGGCATTCATGCATTCAAGAAGTGAATTTTCAAGCCAACATCAAACACTTCATCATTATAACCCCCATATCTTCAGTTTATAGTTGAGGTCTATCCTGTAGAGGTACTCAAATTGGATCAGTGATCGATTTCTAGGTTTCGTCGTAAACCTAACTTCTTGGCATCTGTTATTTTGGCACAAATATTTTTAGTTCTTAAAAAGAAACAGTTCGAGAAGGTTCAATTGGCCGAAATGAATTTCTAGACTCAGTAAAAATTTTGGTGGATAAGGATCCCGTAAAAACTTCTTTCGAGGAATGGGCCAAACCGGGTCATTTTTCAAGAACAATAGCTAAAGGACCTGATACTACCACTTGGATCTGGAACCTA
>CM038121.1:1820617-1882315 GCA_001642375.2 Mentha longifolia | reverse complement strand
CAATACACTCTTGTCAATATAAATGTTGAGAAAATAATACAGTGAATCTATAAAAATAGAAAAGGGTGGGGCAAAAAATTTATTAGATACCATTGACTCCGGTATTTAATAAGTTCTACCTACTATTGGATTTGAACCAATGACTCCCGCCGTATGAAAGCAATAAGTCCAAGAAAAATTCTTCTCAATTCATTCATGCATGTTCAAGTGAAAATGAATTCAAGTTCATATGATAATTCAACTCAAGAGACTAATGCAATGAATTTTCCTATTGTACACCCAAAAATTTATGAACTCATGACCTCTTCAAGCAATGAAACATTCAAGAAATGAATTTTCTATCCAAAAATCAAGCATATTCATTCATATATTCATCAAGAAATCAAAAATTCTCCAAATTCATTCCTAGTATGCTCAAGTGCATAAAGAGACACAATTCATAAAAGAATGCATTTTCAAAACTATCTAGAGCATAGTTTCTAAAGAGAAGAAATAATGCTATCCAATTCATGCCCAATATCACATTCTTCATTCAAGAATTTTTTCAAGATTCAAGAAAAACCCTAGCTAGAATTTCTACTAAATATCATGAACTTTATAAGCAAAACATACATATCAATACATATAAAGTAAGTAGAAACACATAAAAGCAAGGATATAGAATTCATTACCTCATTGTCTTGAAGAAAATTGAAGAACACCAAACTTTTCCAAAGAAAAAATAATTTTCGTTTTTTATGGACAAGAGGGGGGAAATGTGATTTTCTTGGCTTAAAATGTGAGTTTTAGGATGGGTAATGGACCTATGGAAGGATTAAACTTGATTCAAAGTGAATTGGGAGTAACTGGAGGAAGAAAATTGAAGATTTGGAGAGAAAAAGGGTTATGTTCTTGAAGGATTTGAGTTTGAAAGTGGAAGAAAATGAAAATGAATGTTCAACACAAAGAAATAGAAATAGGGGGAAAGTGAAGGGGGACCGGCGTGCCCTTCCGGCTCAATTTCGGGCCGTTTTCCGGCCCTTCCAATGGGAGGGGCTGACTCCCGACCCTCTATCGAGACCCCCTAAACATGTTTTTAATTTTTAATTTTTTATGAATTTTTTCGAAACGAAACCAAAAATGAAACAAAAATCTAAAATAAAATTCAAACTAACTAAAAATGAAAAAATAAAAGGATACGTGTTGAGGTGCCTCTCAACAAGCACTTTGTTTAACGTCGTTAGCTCATCATTACCTCCAACATCAAACATCATGAAGAAGGATGGTCGACTCCTCCTTAATTCTCTTCGAGTTGAAATAGGGCTTGAGCCGATGTCCATTGACAACAAAAGTAAAACCATCATTCTTTAGAAGTTCGAATGTTCCATTCTTGAAACTCTTGCTACAACATGAGGACCAGTCCACCTTGATTGGAGTTTTCCGGGAAAAAGATGAAGACGAGAGTTAAAGAGAAGAACCTCGTCTCCCGGAATGATAACCTTTCCTCGAATCCCTGAGTCATGAAACTTCTTGGCCCTTTCCTTGTAAATTTGAGAATTTTCATAGGCCTCATTTCTCCATTCTTCCAACTCCACAAGATGGTTCTTCCTACTAAACCCGGCTTCCTTGAACTCGGAATTTATTCTCTTTGTAGCCCAAACGCCTTGTGCTCAATTTCCAAAGGCAAGTGACAAGACTTTCCGAAAATAAGTTGATACGGGGACATACCAATGGGGGTTTTGTAGGAGGTTCTATAGGCTCACAATGCATCATCGAGTTTATTTGCCCAATCCTTCCGGGTGGTAATTGTTTTCTCCAAAATTTGTTTGATTTCCCGGTTTGCAAGCTCGGCTTGACTGTTAGCTTGAGGATGGTAAGGTGTATTAACCTTGTGTTTTACTCCATACTTAGTAAGTAAGCTTCCCAACCATTTGTTATTGAAGTGAGACCATCACTAAGCAACGCTCTCGGAGTTCCAAACCGAGTCAAGATGTTCCTCTTGAGAAATTTAATTACCACCTTATAATCATTTGTTGAAGTCGGAATGGCTTCAACCCATCATGAGACATACTCAATAGCAAGAAGGATATAGGAAAAACCATAAGAATTTGGAAATGGTCCCATGAAATCTATCCCCAAACATCAAACAACTCAACCTCAATCATGATGTTTTGAGGCATCTCATCCCTCTTAGTGATATTCCCCATCCTTTGGCACCTATCACACTTCTTCACAAAGGTTTGGCAATCCCTAAAAATAGAAGGCCAATATAACCCACTTTGGAATACCTTCCAAGCCATACGATTAGCCCCAAAGTGACCCCCATTAGGCCCTACAATCTCAATTATCTTGAGCCATTCACTCTCCATAGCACATCTACGAATAAGGCCATCGACATATCTCCTCCATAGATATGGATCTTGCCAATAATAGAACTTAACATCTCGAAGGAACTTTGCCTTTTGATAATCCGAAAGGCTTAGTGGTAATTCTTGGAGGACAATTGTAGATGGTAAATCTACAATCAATGATATGACCGGCTCGACAGGTTCGTCCGGTAGACGGAACGGGCACTAGCAACCTGTCAACACAAGTAACACACGTAAGAGCCCTTCGAGGAACACTGGAGGGGGTGTCAGCCGAAGGACCTCCAACGCTCAAGTCAGTGATCAGAATAAGTAGGTGGAATGATAAATATAAATAGAAAAAAAATGATAAATAATGAATAGTAGAAGTTCTAGTCGGAGGCAGATTGCGGAGAGTGCATATGATGAGGGAATGGTGACGGGAGTCCGTCTGATGACATCCGCTTGCCGCCTACTAGAAGAGAGCGTGGAGTGTTCGGGGGGCGGAAGAGCCGATTGCTAGAATGAGTATGGTTGTAGACGGAAAGCGGAAGATCTGACTACCAGAGTGAGAATGCTAGTAGTTAGAACGTTGGAGAGCCGATTGCTAAAGGGTGATTGCCAGTAGTCGGAACATGTCTGTCTGCTTGACTAGCAGGCGGAATATATAGGACGGCCGGGTCATCTAGGGTTTTTCTGTTCAACCCTAGTCCTTATCGGTTTGTTGAGATCATGGGGAAATCTATCCCGATCGGACCATTCCGTCTGTTACGCTAAGTTCCGCTGAATTAGGTTAGTGATTAACACATATTTTATGTGCATGTTGAGTGTTTTGGGAATGTGTTTGAGTCTCGATTTATGTGCTTATATGTTAAAAATACTAGGGTTTCTTAACTCTTAGTACATTTTAGACTTTTCTCGTTTTTCTTGGTTTTCGATCCATTTTGGTAAGAATTTGAATAGTATTCATGTGGCTAAGGATCGAAGGCCGGGAACGAGAAAGACTCGAGCTTGATTAGGGTGAAACCTAGGTTTGAAATATGGAATTTAAATATATAGAGTAAGGGTTTCACTAGGTCGCATTCAATTATATTTTCCTCGTTCTCTCGAGTCTCTTTATGCTTTTTGCAGGAACAATGAAGAACTCATTTGGGCAATTTGATCATTCCATGTAGAAGAGGGGTTCGTTAGGAGTCCATAGCAAAAAGCGGATCGAGAATCGGAGTTCGGACAAGGGAGAACGAGCGAAAACGGTGAAGCTGCGCAAAAGGACCGGACCGGTGGCGACCCGGACGGCGACCGGCTGGCCGGCTGAGCCACTGCATTTCCGGCGACCCAGGCGGCGGTCGGCCAGGCCCGGCCAGGGCGCCGTCGTCCCTTCTCTCTCACTTATTGACCGAGTTAGCTTGTCTAACTCGTCCAACTCGACCCAATACTCACCAATTATGTATTTAAGTCCAAAATCTTCCTATTTTGTGTATCTAGAACATATTTTATTCTCCCAAGAACCTTAGAATATTTTCCTTCTTTCCTCTTTAGTATATTTAAGATTGTTGAAGCTACATTGGTTGGATTTGCAAGTGGAGACCATCTTCTTCTTCCTTATTGAATTCTCTTTCTCTTAAGCATGATTTTAATTATTTTTTATGGTTTATTTTCCTTAATTATGTCTAGCCAATTATCTTTGTGATTTTAATTATATGTAGATTAGGATTAAGTGATTGGGTTTAGGCTTTAATTTTGAATTTACCTTCTAATCTCATGTTCATTTCTCTTGGGGCTATGTTTTATTATGTAATTGTGATTGATCACCATAGTTGCATACCAAGTGTTTGATCAAATGCTTAGGAGGCTTAGATTAGATGCTAGGATCAAGAGATTTGTATGCTAGAGTATAGTAGGGTTAAGGAACTCCATGAGCTATTGGGAGTTAATGAATTGCTTTGATGTCTTAGTCGGAATTAGGCCTTTCATTAATCTACTTGTCTTCATTGCAATGAGAATTGAGTGAACCATAGTTAGGAGGTTTCCCACATGAAATTGGATTAAATTGGTTAATTCTAGTTAGAGTTCTAATCACCCATCACTTGAGCCTAATCGAAGTATAATTGGAATCACGTTTATTTCCTATTGATTTTATATCCTTTGCTTATTTGTTACTTGTCTAGTTAAGTTTGAAGTTAATAATTACTTTTTGGTGTCATTAGTTAATTAAAAACACAAAAACATGCTTGCCAGTAGCTTGAATAGTAGGTTTAGTAGCTAGGTTACTACTTGAGACTTGAGCGTCCTTGCATTCCTTGTGGTTCGACTCGATTACTTAATCGATTATTATTGCTCTCTACCCTCACCCTAAAGTGAGGCCGGACCAATTTTTAGCGCCGTTGCCGGGGATTGCATAGTTTAAGTTTCAATAGTTGATTTGGTTATTGAATTACTAATTGAAGCATTTTTCTCTTTTGATTTTTATTTTGTAGGTGTATGCACACAAGGTCTAAAGGAAGACTCGTTCAACCTTTAATCTTGAACTTTGAAAGAAGACATAGAAGATGGAATTCTATTGAAGAACAAGACATGGCCAACAATCAAGATTATGAGGCTCTTAGGAAGGAACTTGAAGATATGAGAGCTTGGAGAGATGAGCAAGAAAGAAGGGCAAATGAGGCTCCACCACCTCATCTCAACCATATGTTCCAACCTCCAACGGAACAATTTCAAGGAGGAGAGTGGGGGACGATCAATGCCAATAATTTTGAGCTCAAATCCGGACTTATTCAAATGGTGAAGAGTGAACAATTTGGTGGAAGTCCCACGGAGGATCCAAATGCCCATCTTAGCATGTTTCTTGATATGTGCGATACAGTCAAGCTAAATGGAGTGCCAAGTGATGTTATTCGTATGCGGATGTTTGGGTTTTCTCTACGGGATCGGGCCAAGGATTGGTATAAGGGATTGAACAAGGCCAACATTCATACATGGGATGACTTGTGCAAGGCCTTTCTCTCCAAATACTTTCCACCATCTAAAGCTCAAAAGCTCATCTCCGACATCTCACACTTCTCTCAACAAGGTGACGAGACCTTGTTTGAGGCATGGGAAAGATATAGAGAGTTATTAAGGAAGTGCCCTTAACATGGTTTCAATGAGGGACAACAAATCACCACATTCTATAGTGGCTTCACACCTCACATGAGAAGCATAGTGAATGCTACTTCCGGAGGATGCCTTGTGAATAGAAATGCAAAGGAAGCTCTAAGGATTCTTGAGGAAATGGCTTCTAACAGTTATCAATGGCCCATGGAGAGGGCTCCATCAAGAAGAGTTGCTTCTATTGATGATGAGAAGTATGATGCTCTAGCAATGGAAGTTGCTATTATGAAGAAGCAATACGAAGAAGAGAGGAAAGCTCAATCTCAAGCTCAAGTTCAAAGTGTTCATCAATATCAAGAGAACTTGGAGCTTAGTGGAAGTGAAGACTTGAATTTTGTTAACCAAAGGCAATATGGAAATTTCAACAAAGGAGGTTTCCAAGGTCAACAAGGAGGATTTCAAGGAAGGCAACAAGGAGGAAATTCTTATGGATATCAAGGAGGTTATCAATCATACAATCTCAATAATCGACCTCATCCTAATCTCTCTTATGGTAATCCTAACAATGCTCAATTGCCACCTCCCGGATTTTCGGTATCTCAAGGAGCTATTGAGGAACCAAAGAAGAATTCTCCATCAATGGAGCAAATGATGCAACAAATGTTGGCAAATCAAGCTCAAATGTCTTCTCAACAAGGAAATTTCATCACATAAACCGGGCAAAAGGTGAGTGCCTTGGAGAATTCACTTACATCTTTAACAAAGCAAGTGAAGATGATGGAGGGCCAAATAAGTCAAATGGCTAACCAAGCCACCACTCAACACACACCGGGAAAGTTTCCAAGCAACACGGAGATGAATCCTAAAGGGTGTAATGCTATCACCTTGAGGAGCGGAAGGGCTTATGAGAATGAAGCTACATCCAAGAGGGAAGAAGATGAAGTTCTTGTTGAAGACATACCCTATGAAGAGTCTCCAACTATTGATGAAGAATCAAGGAAAGAAGTTCAAGGAGAAGCTCCTAAGGCGGTGCTAGTAGAGGCTCATCTTCCTACCAAGGATGTTATTACAAAGGCTCAATTCCCTCATCGTTTAGCCAAGTCTAAGGTTGATGAGAAGTTGATGAGATTCTTGGATATATTCAATAAGGTACAAATCAACATTCCTTTGCTTGATGCACTTCATGATATGCCCGGCTATGTGAAGTTTTTGAAGGATGCTGTGGCTAAAAAGAGGAAGTTTGGTTCATTTGAAACAATTAGCCTCACGGAGGAAGTTAGTGCGGTGATTCAAAAAAAATTGCCTTTGAAGAAGAAGGATCCCGGAAGCTTCACAATAGCATGTGTGATTGGAGGGAAAAAGTTTGGAAATGTCTTATATGATCTAGGAGCTAGTATCAATTTGATGTCATTGTCTATCTTTAAGAGGTTGGATATTGGAGAGATCAAACCTACATCTATTTGTCTTCAAATGACCGATCGCTCTATATCATATGCTCAAGGAATTGTTGAAGATGTTTTGGTAAAAGTGGAGGGATTCATATTTCCCGCGGATTTCGTAATCTTAGACATGCCGGAGGACAAGGATATGCCTCTCATACTTAGGCGTCCTTTCCTAGCAACCAGAAGAGCTCTTATTGATGTACAAGACGGAAATCTCACTTTTAGAGTGAATGGAGAGACCCTCACTCTCTCAATCTTCGATGCAATGAAGCGAGGAGATGACTCAACTTATGAGGAGTGCAATGCAATTACCACTTTGCCTACATCTATGGCAAAAGACCTCATGGAGGAAATCATCTCCAATTCTTTCTATTCCTATTCCAATTTAGATGATGCTTGTGATGACTTATTGGAGTCCATTGCCTATTTTGGAAGCAAATCAAGGATCATTGAAGGATGAGGTTCATTACCTTGACATCAACCGACTGGGGGAGAGTGGAGTTCAACTAAGGAGGAATCTTCTTCATGTGCCTCCCAATAATTGAAACCTCTTCCCGATCATCTAAGGTATGCCTTTCTTGGTGATAATGACTCTTTACCCGTTATTGTCACGACCACACTTCGCTAATCAATAGCTTAGTTCGGTAAATTCGTGACTATAGAAAATGTATGTGGATTATGGAATAAAAGAGGGAATATTAAATGAACTGGCTCATAAACTCGATAAATTAGACTTCATGATTCAAAAGAGATGGACATTGTTGACTGACTTCACCCGAATAATTATGCTGTGATTCTGACTTAAGTACTTCCAAATCGAAGAGACAGAATTAAATAAGTGTACGCAGCGGAAATGTGTAAGCACGTGTATGGAGACACGTACTACCAAGAGTATTCAATTATAATCTACTTGACAAAAGATGCTCGTTGGTCACTTCGCCTTCAACTTCTGCTCAACCTGCACATCGGAAATAATGTACAGGGCGTGAGTACAGAGTACTCAGTGGACACATGCCCAAAATCATTTATTTATTGTCAAGCCATCATTTGGTGAATCATAGGGTTTTTCTTTAAAATGCCTACGTTCACAAAAACATTTATATTCTTGAAAGCGACTGCAGTCTCTTCTTGTGTAATCTACCATATCTGAGCCTTTGTGCCCGAGGAGTTGGCCACCTCACTCGGTCACGCTATCGGTCACCACGCTGAGTGACACGACCAATGTGTACACTAGTCCAAGTATGACTTCTAATCATACAAGGACCCGAATTCGATTCTTAACTTTGGCATTTCGCCATTTAACAGATAGGTATCATACAAAAACTGAAAACATTTATGGCATGACAATTATAAAAGAGCTAACATCTAATAAAACATGCTTTTTGGTTTTATAGAAAGCCCACCTCGTCTGCTCTTCTGAAGTGTTACTAGACGATCTCCGTCTACTGTTCCTCCTCTGCGTGACCTTCGATTGAAAAATTGAGGTAAGATTCGTGTTCCAACGAATAACATCTTATCTTAAGATTCTAGTCTTAGGTATGATCCGGGGTTACTATAACTTCAGTAACGTGGTTACTGTTATCTAAGTCCAAGTTATGAATCCCGTTATATGAACGGTTTATGTAACTGTCTCTTAATAAATCAATAATTGATTTATTGTTGTCTTAGAATTAATTAATTGAGAAGCTTCGCAATAATTAATTAGCTTAATTAATTAATCGGAGGCTAAGACAATGTCTGATTTAATTAACTTATTACCCTAAGTTAATTAAGAAAATAATTAGCTTAAGAATTATAAATTATTAATTATGATTATGTAATTGATTATCTGAATCAATTAATCTAATTTATTAAGTCTTGATTAATTAACTTATCACAAGTTAATCGTCGAGATCGTGAAATATTTATCGAATTTAATTATTAGTAACGTATGATTTAATCATCGTGACTCGATCCGTAATTAATTAGGAATTGGGCTCGTAATTAAGGAATTTCGATCTCTCAAGAAATAAATTTTTGGCCCAATCTTTAGTCCGGCCCATTCTTCATCCGACCCGGCCCGGACCCGTTGACTAAAATAATTTAAAAGAAAAGAAAAAGAAAAGAAAGAAAAATAATCATAAACATATCCCCTCCCCTTTCTTCTTCATCGCGATCGAGCTCTTCTCTCCCCCTAACTGGTCGAGATTCTTCACTCCTATGGCCCCTTCCTCGGTCGTCTTCTCCGGCAACCGTCGTTGTCGCCGGCCTTTGTTTCCTCTCTCATCTTTTCCGTCTTTTCTGTCCTTAGGCGTCTTCCTCAAATCGAAAGCCCTAAGTTCAAAATTTGGGAAGAAATTCTTACTTCCATTTCCGGTGAGGCTCTGAGCGGCGACCCAAATCAATGGCCGTCGTCTCTCTACCGTTGCCCTTTCTCTCTCTTTTCTGAAATCGGGGTCGATTGCCCCCAAATTCGAGAAGCCCACTTCGAATTTGGGAAAATTTCTCGTAGCTCGATCTTCCGGCGACTATCCCTTTAGTTGGGGCTCTTGTCGTCGCAGTGAGAAGGTGTGGCTCTGGTGGCTTGATCGCAACTCCCGCGGCTGCGACTCTCCTTTCGTGATTCGCCCAAATTAAAAAAAAAACTAGTTCGTTCGAACTAGGGGACATTGTCCCTCTCGATTTTGTTAATGCTTCGATTTAAATCTTGAATCTCTCCCTATCTTGTTTTGTTTATTCAATAGCGAAGAGTTAATTAATAAATCGTAGGTACTGATTCTTGTTCTCTGTTTGCGGTTTCCGGAGGTTCCGGCTATGCATCGACGTCGTGGCTGCATTCTGCCATTCGTCGCAGCTTGCCGCTGCCTTCTTCTCTGACTAGAAACTTCACCGTCGGGGCTTCGAGCTCCGACAGGGGTTCGATTTCGTTCTACTCTCTTCTTTCTTAAGTTAAGTTTTCATTAGCTCCGTTCTAATTATCGAGCTTCTTTATCAAATTTCGGAATAGCTTATGTATACCGATTTCAATAAGTTATGGTTTTATTGTTCTAAGTTTTGAGTTACAAGTTTTGGAGCCAGATGCTTGCTTAAGTTATGAGGCTTAGGGTAGATTTTTGAGGTTTATAACATGTTATGGTTCTGAATTCTTGGTTAAGGAAAAATAGCATCCCTACAAGGTTCAGGTTCTTTTGTGAAATTGATTCGAATATGGAACTAGCATGCTTGGTTTGAAAGCTGAATATTTAATCAGTTCATGCTTGGAATGTGTAGGTTTGAGGGTTGTGCTATTACCTTAAAGATGGGGTCTATAGTTGCCAGCTACTTCTCCTCTTCCTCTTTCTCTTGTGGCTATGGATTCTCCTCCTCCTTACTCTCTCAAGTTCTCTCAATTGTTGTTGAAATTTTGGTGAAGTATGGTAGAAGAAATGGCTGTGGGGAAGGGGTATTTATACTTGATTGTGTGCAGCCCTTGTAACTAGTTTCTTGTTGTAAACTATGGTTTATTCATTGGACAATAGCCTTCCATAATCTTTTGGTTGATCATCACTTCTTATTTTGCAGATTTTGTTGGTTCAAGGGGGTTGTTGCAGGGCTGAATTGCTGGAGTATGAGGAGAAGACAAGACTGATGTGTTCCCTTTCTTTTGGTAAAAAAAACGTGTAGTCTTCCCCTTTTAATTTGATGACAAGCGTGTAAATCTTCATTGGTAAGGTTATCTAGTAAATCCTTTGGTTAATAGTTGTATTATTCATTTCTTTACTAGATGTAGTACATGTAATTATATAATACTCTCCTAAGGTTGTAATGTAATTTATTTAATTTTGTTAGTGAGTCTTATGCATGTGCATATATATAAATCGGCTGATTGCCTTCTTTGCAGTGATGTGGAATTTGCTTTCATAAAATACACTTCTATTTATTAGGCATGGCCAAATAACTTATCACACACTAATTATCTCACGAATAATTAGTCGAGACAAACGAGATGATCTTTCTTAGCTAAGAAAATAATGGAAACTTAAATTGAACATTTAATCGATTAATAACTAACTAACGAAAAGTGATTAGTTTCAAGTTGCTACTTGATTCTTACTCGAGTAATTCCTTCTCGGAAATTACCACGATTAGAAAAGGAATTGGATCGCTAACAGCTAATAATTCTTTTAGTGGCGTAATTAAACTTCTGTAGTAGTTAGGAAAATAAGGGACGTTACATCCTCCCCCTCTAAAAAAAAATTTTGTCCCGAAATTTGCATACTTCAAATGAATAGCTCGGGGGTATTTTTTTCTTCATCTTATATTCGAGTTCCCCCGTTGCTTCTCCTTGTTTGTGGTGCTTCCATACAACCTCAACTGGGGTAATCGATTTATTTCTGAGTTGCTAAACCTTTCGGTCTAGAATCGCTTCTGGCCTATTCTCCTAACTCAAAGTCTGGATTGAGGGCTATTTCGTCTTGGTGGATAACATGTTTCGGATCGTACACGTATTTCTTAAGTTGTGAAATGTGGAAAACGTTGTGTACGTTCTCAAGGCTTGGTGGTAACGCTAGTCTATACGCTACTGGGCTCATTTTCTCTAGAATCTCATAAGGTCAAATGAAACGAGATCTAAACTTTCCTTTGACTCCAAATATCACTATCCCCTTGGAAGGAGATATTTTCGGAAACACTTTATCTCCTATATCAACCGTATCTCCGTTCGACAATTGTCGGCATAAGACTTATGTCTGTCTTGAGCTTCCTTTATTCTGTCTCTGATTTGATGCATGATTTCAATCATCTCACTAAGTGCATCAGGACCTAACATTAATGTGGTGATCTATACTTTTTTTTTTCACTACAGTGCTTCGTATGGTGCCATATCTATAGTGGTAACACTGGCTCCCAGTGACCACCTTGATGGAGCACTACTGTCCTTGACATGTCCTCCAAGGTCTGTATGGTTCTTTCTGACTGCCCATCAGTTTGAGGGCGAAACGCAGTACTAAAATTTAGTCTTCCATTCCTTTTGCAACTCATCCAAAATCTCGAGGTGAATTCCGACTCTCGGTCTGACGTGATCGAGATTGGTATTCCATGAAAGGCATATTATCTCACGAACATACAACTGAGCTAACTTCTCCGATCCGTGGGTTATTGGGATGGAATGAAAATGGGCACTCTTTGTAAGTCGATCTATAATCACCAAAATGGCTGTATTTTCTCTTCTCGACTTGGGTAATCCTTTCACAAGTCCATGGCAATATGCTCTCATTCCCACTGTGGAATTTCTAAGGACTGCAATTTGCCATAAGGTTGTTGGTGTAGGGCTTTCACCTACTGCCAGGCTAAGCATCTTCCAACGAATGGGGCTATGTCTCTCTTCATGCCGTCCCATCATAATTTCTTCTTCAGGCCTTAGTACATCTTTGTACATCCTTGTTTCCTTAACCAGGTAGTCTATCGTGTATCTAATTGTTTAGGCAACATTTATCTAAGAACAATAGAAATCAAATTGCTATTTGATTCTATCTAGAAAATACTACCAGTAAATCATCTTCTTAAAGAGATCTTACCTCGATTAAGCTTGTAATCAATATTGTCAGGATTACTAGGCACTTGCTTGGTAATTGGAACTAATTAGGTACTAATTAAATATCTAATCACTCATGTAAGCTGTAATTTACTAATTGCTCTCGCTCAGTTAGAAATAATAATTGGGGAATCCTTTCTTTGAGATTTCATCCCGATCGGAGACAAGAATGTAACTATCATTCCTTTCTGGCAATGTTTTCCTATCAAGCCAACTTAATTAGTAGAGAGGTGCTCTCAATACAGTACAACTTCTAAGTTCACCTTACAGAACTTCTAGATAAATACTTCTCTGCTGAGAAAGAGAAATGCCAGTTTCAACTGAGTTTTATGACTAAAAGGATCTGCCACTACGTTGGCTTTTGCCTAGGTGATAGTCGATTCCACGACTGTAGTCTTTCACTAACTCGAGCCAACTTCTTTGTCTCATGTTAAGGTCTTTCTGCTCGAAGAAGTATTTAAGGATTTTGCGATCCGTGAAAATCTCACACCGAACTCCATAGAGGTGGTGTCTCCAGATTTTCAGGGCATGCACAATTACTGCTCATTTTAAGTCATGTGTTGGATAATTAAGCTCGTGGCGTTTAAGCTATTGTAAGACACAAGATATTGCTTTCCATTCTTGTATCAGATTGAAGGCATATGCGTATGCTTTGTCTGGATTTGGAACCGCCATATAATTGGAGCGCTTGTCAATTTCTCTTTCAGCCGTTGAAAGTTTGGCTCGCATTCCTGAGCCTCTGTATATTTGGTTTCTTTCTCCAAGGGTTACGTCATTGGTCTTCCAAATCCTTCTATGATTCTTTAATAATAGCTAGCTAATCCTAAGAAGCTTCAGATTTTGTTCAGTGCCAATGACGATTCTCAATTCTGAATTGTCTCATCCTGCAGATCCACTTTAATCCATTCAGCTAACACGATGTGTCCTCCAAATGCTACATCCTTAGGCCAAAATTCACACTTACTGAATTTGGCGTATAATTTGTCTATTCTCAGGGTTCCTAACACTATTTTCAAGTATCCCTCGTGTCATTTTTCATTTTTTTCAAGTAGATCAGAACGTCATCTATGAAAGCTAGGACGAATTTGTCTAGGTGAGGGTAGAAAATATAATTCATAAGGTCTACGAATACTATTGGTGTATTGGTCAATTTCAACGGAACGACTATGAACTCGTGGTGGCCATATCTAGTGCGAAAAGCCATCTTAGGTATATCTTCAGGTCTGAGCTTCAGCCTATGGTAACTTGATCTTAGGTTTATCTTTGAAACACCTTTGCTCTTTCGAGCTAGTCAAATAGATCATCGATCTAAGTAATGGATACTTAGTCTTGAGTGTTAACTTATTCAGTTCTCGATAGTCTATACACATTCTCATGGAGTTGTCCTTCTTTGTCGTAAATAGTACATGCGATCTCCATGGTGATATGCTAGGTCGGCTAGGGCCTAGGTTTAGAAGTTCTTGGAGTTGCACCTTAGCTCCTCCAATTCCTTCGGTATGGTTCCTTGGATATAGGGACGGATCTAGACTCTAAGTCGATGGTGAACTCTATCTTCCTATCTGGTGGTAATCCTGGTAACACATTTGGAAGAATGTCTGAAATTTCGCAAACGATATCCACATTCTCTATCTTTTTCTCCTTATCATCCTTCGTTTCTTGTTTAGGTAAATGAGATATGCTAAATATCCTTTCCTTATCAGGGTTGCTACTTGAAGGGCGGAGACAACTGACTTGCGCTTATTCAGGGGGATTCCGTGGGAAGTTGTAGGCTCCTTGTCTGGCATTTTAAAGGAATTTTGTCTTTCCTTCCAGAGGGCAGTGGCGTAGGTTTCAGCTACTCGGCCCATTCCTAAGATTGTATCTATTCCCTCCATAGGTATGATGCGAAGATTGTAATTTAGAAGCTAATGCGAACCTATGTTAAATTCTAGATTCAAGCAACGCGTCATTAGTAAGTTGCTTCTACTTCATTGAGTAGGCTTTCGCCTTCTGTCGTCGCTTGTACCAAAAGCATTGTTGGCGCTGAGGTGGAAGTGGGGGTGGTGGTGGGGAAAACTATCTTTATGTTTTGAATTGTGCCTTCAGTGCACGAAATTACTGTGACTGGCCTGGTCAATTTGGTCCGGCACCCGTCCCCTTCTGTGGAAAGTTAACTTGGGCATAATAATCTCTCACTTTGTACTATTCTTGGTAGTTTAATCTTCTTGAGGTCCTCATCGATCTTTCAACTTATGATCTTATTCCCTTCTTTGGACAATGCCATCTAGGGCTCTTCATTTTATTTTATTTCCTACACAGGAAGTCTTGGTCCCTTTTCTTAATATAGGGTGGCTACCCACATCTCGTATGATGTTGTACTTCATTTCTAAGCCTCGATACTTATTATATCTCCATGTTTCTTCTCCTTTAGGTGATGTCATATGTTCTTATTTCTCAAAATGCCTTACTATTCTCACCTTACTTCTCTTATAGAGAATTAAAATGAATTCTACTTTGTCTCGAATGGACATTCTTACAAGTCCTTCTCCTAAAAATGGTTCTTAACTAGACTAGATCTTCCGATGATATGTTATCGCATTTGCTCTGCTACTTATGTGGATTCTAATTTGCCAATCATCCTCGGTCATCTCAGCCAGACTAGAAGTTTTCCTCGTATGGTAGCCTGATACCACTACTTATAAGGAATTAAACCACTTATGTCCTAAAGATCTTAAAATTCCTCATAAGGAATTAAAATTCATAGCTTTGGTTCAGCTCCTCTGCTTACTCGATCTAGTTCAATTCTCATTTCCATGCTACTGATTTAGTTTTCTAGCTCATGAGTATATCGACTTCAATTCCTTAAACTTAATAGTTTCTTGCTGTTAGTTGGTCTTACCTCACCAATAAACAAACTTATTAGCTTCATTAATTTACTTGCTGCAAACATCTTTAAAACTTATTTCCATCCTAATATGCATCATAATGCTTGTACTCGACTCATTCACTTCTTCATATGGATTCTTAAGATCTTCTTAAGGGCTCCTTGAGGTGCTTTAAATTTCCATATCAACTTACATCTCTTGTTGGTATGTCTTAGTTATCCATGTATCATTGATCTATCCTTTTCTGGGTAGTAGGTCTCGACCTTTCTAATCTAGATCTTAATTTCTCTGTATTTTGATCTATCCACAATTTCTGATATTCCAAAAAGGCATTAAGCTTTTGTCATACCCTGAACTTTCAAGTGGATCAATTTCTCATGCCTCATTAGTTTCAAAAGAAAGATAGTACGTACGGAGTGAAATAACTCATGAACTGACACCAGAAGGCAATTTCAATAGGAACAATGTTTCAATTCCGGCATGACGTTCAATCAAAAGGTTTCATCAACAAGTATTAGACCAGTGTGGGAAGAATAGTCAGAGAGTAGGAATGAAATGACAAAGGGTCGAAAGATAGAGACCCTTTTGCCGATACCCATCTGAGTTCTGGTCTGGGAACGATTCTACTGAGAATGAGATTATGTGGAGTGGCCAGTTCCGCATAAGCACTTCCTCAGCATGAACCCACCTGCTGTATTTTCGTGACTTAGTCGAAGAATGAAAAGGAATTCTCAAGGTTTGACAAATTTTGTTTCAGTTCAAAAACTTTCCCAACTTGATATTTTCCTAGAAGAACTTCGTGAGTTTCAAAGGGATCAAAAGGGTACGTACCACATCATAAGGCATTAGAACGCAAGGTTCTCTCTTAAGTTACTATCTTCATAATTTTTGCTAATTCTCCACATTCACCAATCCTTTATGTAGGAGGTTGCTATTCCTTAATTGCTAAATTGGCAATGAGACATGTCATCGTTGCTAACGACGCATAAGTGCGGTTAGTAATACTATCTTGCATTTAGTTTCAATTGTAAGTTCTTAACTTCTAATTTATTTCCTTTCCTAAGCAGCATTTCAATGATCAACCACTACGGTTGTTATGTCTAACAGAGTAGGATGTTAAATCATCCCAGATATGGCTTATCTGTCTTAGAAGAAAAATTCTTCTTCAAATATCCATCTCTCATGAAGGTTGCAACTTGGGCTGCAACATTTTTAATGAATTAATTATTCACTCCAAAAGGCGTTATGCCCTTGTGCTTGCTACCATGATGTAATTTCCTTGAATATGTATCAACTTGCTTTCTTTCTTATTCTATTCTCATAACTGCTATCGTTTAAGTTTATCTCATCTCAACTCGTCTTTCTTTCATTTATTAGATTATTCTTTTCTTTCCAAGTATGCAGTGACACACTTGAGATTAAAGTGGACTTATTTATTTGCCACATTGTAGATTACATGATTATACCACTAAGGTATGCTAAAATTGAAGGCATTAGCAGCCTTGTTTTAATCGGTTGCCTTGCGCAATAATTGATGATAATTCGAATAAGCTCGTCCCGATCTTCGTCGTACTTACCGTCTCGGTTCTCATTGCTTCCCGTAATACTCCTCGTCATCTTCTCTGCTTGACTGATGAAGAAGGAACTTCGTTCCAATTCTTAATTAAGCTTACTCTCTCAAAGTAAGTGTCTAAAGCAACTATGTTCTCTAGAGAAGTTCACTTTTCTTTCCAAGTGATCTAAGAACTAGTTTACACTAAGTTCTCGCCATGAAGAAAAATTTTCAAGTTTTAAACAATTGAAGGAAGTACTTTCTCTTTTTTTTTCGTTGAGCGTGTTGAGTCGAAGTGACGATCTTTTGTCAAGGACTTTACTTGGTCTAGCGATTCAAGTCTAGACTTAAGAAGAAGTAGAAGAAGACTCTTGGATTTCAGAGCAACCTAGTGCTCTGATACCACTCTGTCACGACCGCACTTCGCTAATCAATAGCTTAGTTCGGTAAATTCGTGACTATAGAAAATGTATGTGGATTATGGAATAAAAGAGGGAATATTAAATGAACTGGCTCATAAACTCGATAAATTAGACTTCATGATTCAAAAGAGATGGACATTGTTGACTGACTTCACCCGAATAATTATGCTGTGATTCTGACTTAAGTACTTCCAAATCGAAGAGACAGAATTAAATAAGTGTACGCAGCGGAAATGTGTAAGCACGTGTATGGAGACACGTACTACCAAGAGTATTCAATTATAATCTACTTGACAAAAGATGCTCGCTGGTCACTTCGCCTTCAACTTCTGCTCAACCTGCACATCGGAAATAATGTACAGGGCGTGAGTACAGAGTACTCAGTGGACACATGCCCAAAATCATTTATTTATTGTCAAGCCATCATTTGGTGAATCATAGGGTTTTTCTTTAAAATGCCTATGTTCACAAAAACATTTATATTCTTGAAAGCGACTGCAGTCTCTTCTTGTGTAATCTACCATATCTGAGCCTTTGTGCCCGAGGAGTTGGCCACCTCACTCGGTCACGCTATCGGTCACCACGCTGAGTGACACGACCAATGTGTACACTAGTCCAAGTATGACTTCTAATCATACAAGGACCCGAATTCGATTCTTAACTTTGGCATTTCGCCATTTAACAGATAGGTATCATACAAAAACTGAAAACATTTATGGCATGACAATTATAAAAGAGCTAACATCTAATAAAACATGCTTTTTGGTTTTATAGAAAGCCCACCTCGTCTGCTCTTCTGAAGTGTTACTAGACGATCTCCGTCTACTGTTCCTCCTCTGCGTGACCTTCGATTGAAAAATTGAGGTAAGATTCGTGTTCCAACGAATAACATCTTATCTTAAGATTCTAGTCTTAGGTATGATCCGGGGTTACTATAACTTCAGTAACGTGGTTACTGTTATCTAAGTCCAAGTTATGAATCCCGTTATATGAACGGTTTATGTAACTGTCTCTTAATAAATCAATAATTGATTTATTGTTGTCTTAGAATTAATTAATTGAGAAGCTTCTCAATAATTAATTAGCTTAATTAATTAATCGGAGGCTAAGACAATGTCTGATTTAATTAACTTATTACCCTAAGTTAATTAAGAAAATAATTAGCTTAAGAATTATAAATTATTAATTATGATTATGTAATTGATTATCTGAATCAATTAATCTAATTTATTAAGTCTTGATTAATTAACTTATCACAAGTTAATCGTCGAGATCGTGAAATATTTATCGAATTTAATTATTAGTAACGTATGATTTAATCATCGTGACTCGATCCGTAATTAATTAGGAATTGGGCTCGTAATTAAGGAATTTTGATCTCTCAAGAAATAAATTTTTGGCCCAATCTTTAGTCCGGCCCATTCTTCATCCGACCCGGCCCGGACCCGTTGACTAAAATAATTTAAAAGAAAAGAAAAAGAAAAGAAAGAAAAATAATCATAAACATATCCCCTCCCCTTTCTTCTTCATCGCGATCGAGCTCTTCTCTCCCCCTAACTGGTCGAGATTCTTCACTCCTATGGCCCCTTCCTCGGTCGTCTTCTCCGGCAACCGTCGTTGTCGCCGGCCTTTGTTTCCTCTCTCATCTTTTCCGTCTTTTCTGTCCTTAGGCGTCTTCCTCAAATCGAAAGCCCTAAGTTCAAAATTTGGGAAGAAATTCTTACTTCCATTTCCGGTGAGGCTCTGAGCGGCGACCCAAATCAATGGCCGTCGTCTCTCTACCGTTGCCCTTTCTCTCTCTTTTCTGAAATCGGGGTCGATTGCCCCCAAATTCGAGAAGCCCACTTCGAATTTGGGAAAATTTCTCGTAGCTCGATCTTCCGGCGACTATCCCTTTAGTTGGGGCTCTTGTCGTCGCAGTGAGAAGGTGTGGCTCTGGTGGCTTGATCGCAACTCCCGCGGCTGCGACTCTCCTTTCGTGATTCGCCCAAATTAAAAAAAAAACTAGTTCGTTCGAACTAGGGGACATTGTCCCTCTCGATTTTGTTAATGCTTCGATTTAAATCTTGAATCTCTCCCTATCTTGTTTTGTTTATTCAATAGCGAAGAGTTAATTAATAAATCGTAGGTACTGATTCTTGTTCTCTGTTTGCGGTTTCCGGAGGTTCCGGCTATGCGTCGACGTCGTGGCTGCATTCTGCCATTCGTCGCAGCTTGCCGCTGCCTTCTTCTCCGACTAGAAACTTCACCGTCGGGGCTTCGAGCTCCGACGGGGGTTCGATTTCGTTCTACTCTCTTCTTTCTTAAGTTAAGTTTTCATTAGCTCCGTTCTAATTATCGAGCTTCTTTATCGAATTTCGGAATAGCTTATGTATACCGATTTCAATAAGTTATGGTTTTATTGTTCTAAGTTTTGAGTTACAAGTTTTGGAGCCAGATGCTTGCTTAAGTTATTAGGCTTAGGGTAGATTTTTGAGGTTTATAACATGTTATGGTTCTGAATTCTTGGTTAAGGAAAAATAGCATCCCTACAAGGTTCAGGTTCTTTTGTGAAATTGATTCGAATATGGAACTAGCATGCTTGGTTTGAAAGCTGAATATTTAATCAGTTCATGCTTGGAATGTGTAGGTTTGAGGGTTGTGCTATTACCTTAAAGATGGGGTCTATAGTTGCCAGCTACTTCTCCTCTTCCTCTTTCTCTTGTGGCTATGGATTCTCCTCCTCCTTACTCTCTCAAGTTCTCTCAATTGTTGTTGAAATTTTGGTAAAGTATGGTAGAAGAAATGGCTGTGGGGAAGGGGTATTTATACTTGATTGTGTGCAGCCCTTGTAACTAGTTTCTTGTTGTAAACTATGGTTTATTCATTGGACAATAGCCTTCCATAATCTTTTGGTTGATCATCACTTCTTATTTTGCAGATTTTGTTGGTTCAAGGGGGTTGTTGCAGGGCTGAATTGTTGGAGTATGAGGAGAAGACAAGACTGATGTGTTCCCTTTCTTTTGGTAAAAAAAACGTGTAGTCTTCCCCTTTTAATTTGATGACAAGCGTGTAAATCTTCATTGGTAAGGTTATCTAGTAAATCCTTTGGTTAATAGTTGTATTATTCATTTCTTTACTAGATGTAGTACATGTAATTATATAATACTCTCCTAAGGTTGTAATGTAATTTATTTAATTTTGTTAGTGAGTCTTATGCATTTGCATATATATAAATCGGCTGATTGCCTTCTTTGCAGTGATGTGGAATTTGCTTTCATAAAATACACTTCTATTTATTAGGCATGGCCAAATAACTTATCGCACACTAATTATCTCACGAATAATTAGTCGAGACAAACGAGATGATCTTTCTTAGCTAAGAAAATAATGGAAACTTAAATTGAACATTTAATCGATTAATAACTAACTAACGAAAAGTGATTAGTTTCAAGTTGCTACTTGATTCTTACTCGAGTAATTCCTTCTCGGAAATTACCACGATTAGAAAAGGAATTGGATCGCTAACAGCTAATAATTCTTTTAGTGGCGTAATTAAACTTCTGTAGTAGTTAGGAAAATAAGGGACGTTACAGTTATAGTGTCACAACACTTGTCAGAGTCCGAATTGGACAAGTTGTTGAGAGTCCTTAGGGAGTTTAAAAATGTTATTGGGTGGTCTATTGATGATATCAAGGGTATTTATCCATTTATATGCATGCATCATATTTTATTGGAAGATGATTGTCGTCCCAAGGTTCAACCTCAAAGGAGGTTGAATCCGGTTTTGCAAGAAGTAGTGACGAAGAGGTGTTGAAGCTATTAGATGCGGGAATGATCTACGCTATTTCGGATAGTGAATGGGTGAGTCCTACCCAAGTGGTTCCGAAGAAAGGAGGGATGACTGTGGTCAAGAATGAGAAGGAAGAGGTTATTGCTACAAGAGTTGCCACCGGATATAGAGTTTGCATTGATTATAGGGCTCTAAATACGGCAACAAGGAAAGATCACTTTCCTTTGCCCTTTATTGATCAGATGTTGGATCGTTTGGCGGGCTATGAGTACTATTACTTTCTTGATGGGTATTCTGGATACAACCAAATTGCCATAGCCCCGGAGGATCAACACAAGACGGCCTTTACATGCCCCTATGGAGTATTTGCTTATAGGAGGATGCCTTTCGGGTTGTGTAATGCTCCAGCCACTTTCCAAAGGTGCATGATGTCTATCTTTGGAGGTTTGATTTAAAATATTATGGAGGTAGTCATGGATGACTTCTCGGTTTTCGGGAAGAGCTTTGATTCTTGTTTGGATAATCTCACAAAGGTGTTGCAAAGGTGTAAGGACACTTCTCTTGTCTTGAATTGGGAGATGTGCCACTTCATGGTTAGAGATGGAATTGTGCTTGGGCACAAAGTTTCTAGAGATGGTTTGGAAGTTGATAGAGAAAAGATCGTTGCCATAGAGAAGCTTCCGCCTCCAATAAATGTGAAATCAATCCGAAGCTTCCTTGGTCACGCGGGGTTCTATAGAAGATTCATTGAAGGTTTTTCAAAAATTACCAAGCCACTTTGCAATCTCTTACAAAAAGATGTGAAGTTTGTCTTTGATGAAGAATGTTTGAAAGCTTTTGAGAAAGTGAAGAAAGCCCTCATCTCTACTCCTATTCTTATCAAGCCTAATTGGAGTGAATCTTTCATTCTAAAGTGTGATGCAAGTGATTATGCTTTAGGAGTGGTCTTGGGGCAAATGAAAGATAATGTGTTTTGAGTCATTCATTATGCTAGCAGAACATTGGATGGTGCTCAAAAGAACTACACAACAACCGAGAGGGAATTTTTAGCCATTGTCTTTGCATTTGACAAATTCCGGTCATATCTTGTTGGGAATCACACTATTGTCTATTCGGATCATATGGCTATACGACATCTCATGGCGAAGAAGGATGCAAAGTCTCGTTTGATTCGTTGGATCCTCCTTCTACAAGAATTCGACATGGAGATTCGTGATAGAAGAGGGGTAGATAATAGCCGATCATTTGTCAAGGCTTGAAAAGCCGATTGAAGGTGAAGATTTAAGATTGTGTATCAATGAGTGTTTTCCAGATGAAAAGATTATGGTGTTGAAGTGCAAAGATTCTTGGTTTGCCGACTTGGCTAATTACCTTGTGCTTCGAGAGTTGCCACCAAATCTCTCGGATTATCAAAAGGCCAAGTTCCTTCGAGATGTGAAGTTCTATTATTGGCAAGATCCATACTTATGGAGAAGATGTGCCGATGGTCTTATTAGAAGATGTGTCATGGAAGGTGAATGGCTCAAGATTATTAAAGATTGTCATGAAGGACCAAATGGGGGTCATTTTGGGGCTAATCGTACTGCTTGGAAGGTTTTTCAAAGCGGATTCTATTGGCCTTCGATTTTTAAGGATTACCAAACTTTTGTGAAAAGTTGTGATAGATGTCAAAGAATGGGGAATATCACAAGGAAAGATGAGATGCCTCAAAACATTATGATTGAGGTTGAGTTGTTTGATGTTTTGGGGATAGACTTTATGGGACCATTCCCTAATTCTTGTGGTTTTTCCTACATTCTTCTTGCTATTGAGTATGTTTCAAGATGGGTTGAAGCAATTCCTACTTCGACTAGTGACTCCAAAGTTGTGATCAAGTTTTTAAAGAAGAATATTTTGACTCAGTTTGGAACTCCGAGGGCTTTGCTTAGTGATGGGGGGTCTCACTTCAATAACAAATGGTTGGGAAGTGTTCTCGCTAAGTATGGAGTGAAACACAAGATTACATCTCCATACCATCCTCAAGCCAATGGTCAAGCCGAGCTTGCAAACCGGGAAATCAAGTAAATTTTGGAGAAGACAATCACTACTCAAAAGGATTGGGCGAAGAAACTCGATGATGATTTGTGGGCCTATCGAACCGCCTACAAAACCCCCATTGGTATGTCTCCATGTCAACTTGTCTTTGGAAAGTCTTGTCACTTGCCTTTGGAGATTGAGCATAAGGCATTTTGGGCTTTAAAGAAGATTAATTTTGAGTTTAAGGAGGCCGGAGTGAATAGGAAAAATCATCTTATGGAATTGGATGAATGGAGAAACGAGGCTTATGAAAATTCTAGGATTTACAAGGAAAGAGCCAAGAAGTTTCATGATTTAGAGATTCGAAGCAAGGTGATCATACCGGGAGACGAGGTTCTTCTATTTAACTCTCGTCTTCGTCTTTTCCCCGGAAAACTCAAATCAAGGTGGACCGGTCCTTACATATTGAGTAGGAGTTTCAAGAATGACACATTTGAACTTCTCAAGAATGATGGTTCTACCTTTGTTGTTAATGGACATCGACTCAAGCTTTATTTTAATTCGAAGAAGTTTAAGGAGGAGTCGACCATTCTTCTTAATGATGCTTGATCTTGGAGACTAAGTCGAGCTAACGACGTTAAACAAAGCGCTTGTTGAGAGGCACCTCAACACGTATCCTTTTCATTTTCGTTTTTGTGCGTTTTTATTTCATTATTCAATTTTTGAGTTTGTTGCAATTTTCGTTTGATTTTTGAGAAAAACCATAAAAAAATAGAAAATGTTAAAAAAAGAAAGTTGAAAAATACTTAGGGAGAATAAAGAGGAAGTCGAGAGGGACCCGGTGCTTCGAAAAGGGTCGGAAAAGGTTGAGAAACGCATCGGAAACGGCCGAAAAAAAAGAAGGGACGAGCTGCCGGCGACCCGGACGGCGACCGGCTGGACCGCCGGCTGGGTGGCTGAGGTGCAGCTTCGGCGGCGGTCCAGGCGGCGACCTAGGCGGCGACCGGCCAGGGCGCCGCCGTCCCTTCCTCCCCCCTTTATTTCTATTTTTGTTCTTTCCACCTCATTTTTATTCATTTTATGTTTTCCCACTTTTATTTCTTAGAACAAACCCACTTTTTCACTCTAAAAACCTAGATTTTCTTCCTCTAATTACTCTCAAATCACTTAGAATTAAGCAAATTCCTTCCATAGGTTCATTACCCATCCCAAAATCTACATTTTGTACCGAATAATTCACTTTTTCACCCACTCTAGCTACAAAAACGAAAATTTGGTTCTTTTGGGTAAAGAGTTGAGTTTCTTCAAGTTTCTTCAAGAAGATGAGGTAATGTGCCCTATATCCTTACTCATATGAGTTTCTACTTGCAAGATATGAGATGATATGAGTATTTACTTCATCATTTTCATGAAATTAAGTAGAAATTCTTACCTTGGATTTTTCTTTATTATTGGAGAAACTTGTGGGTGAACCATGGAAATGAGCATGCATTGGCTTGTATTTATGCTCCTCTTATGCACTTAGGCATGTTTGATTTGAGTTTGAATAAAAAGTTGCATGATTCATGAAATTTTGAGGGATATGCTTGCTCTTTAATAGAAAATTCATTTCTTGAGGGTTTAAGGCTTGAAGAAAGCATGAATTTATGAATTCTTGATTTGCCAAGTGAAATTCATGACATTCTTTTTGTTCACTTAAAGTCCATGTGAATATGCATTCATTTTCATGTGAATACTCATGAATGAGTTTGGAAGGGCTTAATGCTTTTGTTAAGAAAATATGAAATTCTTGCTTGTTTTGATTGGGAAATTCATTTCTTATGAAATATGCATGCTAGATGGAGAGTGATATTTGTGGAAATGTTGTTCAACCTTGACAAAGTTCGGATTATTTTCTCAAATCTCACTTTACCTTGTTTGTGGTTTGTAGGAAAAAGGATTCTAAGGGGAAAGGAAATGCCACCATCACTTCTAAGGAATTGATTGCTTCTCTCTCCAAAAAGAGAAGAAATGATGCCTCTTCATCTTCACAAGTACCAAGATGAGATCCAAAGACACCGGAAGCTCATGACATTCACTTGGAGACTTATAAAGAAAGAGCAAGATTTGCCATTCTCGTATCAAGAACCATCATACCAACTCAATTTCCATCCAAGGACACATTGGTGAAGTTAGGGCTTTATGATAACATCAAAGTCCTCTATGACAATATAGGATGGGGAAGTATCTTAGAGGATACTCTTGAAAATAGGAGAACATATGAAAAGGTGGTTCTTGAATTTATGAGCACATTGGAGGATGAGAGCATCCATACTATGGAAAACATCAAATTTCAATTATTTGGAGAGCGTCATGAGTTGAGTTTGGAAGCGATAGATGACATCTTTGGAGTGCCACATGGAGGTGATGTGTTGGTGGAAAGAGCTTTTGCGCATAGTTTCATGTGGAATAAACTTGTCTCAATCACCATGGAAGGCTTTAGAGCGGGATACTCAAAATCAAACGAGGTGAGAAATCTGGTCCTAAGAATGGTGTTGAAGATCCTAGCTCACACTATGGTTGCACGGACGGAGAACACTTCGGTTCGAGTTGATGATCTCTTCATTATTCAAGCCATGCTAACCAAGAGGCCCATAAGCTTTTCTCACATTTTTCTTACTCAAGTCATGAAGCAAGCAAGGGCACCAAGTGGGAAGATTAACATAGGAGGAAAGCTCACCCCTTTGGCTAAGAAAATCAATGATGATCTTAGTGGATATACTCCGATGAGAGGTTTATATTTGATTGATGTTGAGAAACTAAGAAACATGAGGTTTTTTGTATCATCTAGGCCTCCCTTTTATTTCATTCAAGATGATGAAAGGACATTCCCTCTTCCAAATGCAATGAGTGTATTGGTAACCGATCTCCATGATTGGGAGAATTGGCACTTGAATACCCTCACTCATAAATTCATCAAAGATAATCATATTTTCAACTATGGAGAAGAAGATGAATATACCATGGGGGGTGAGGGAATGCCTTTTGCTCAAGAAGATGAAGAAATGGAAGATTCTACAAGGGGTGAACCAATGTCAAGAGGTGAGCCAAGTTCGAGAAGAGAACAAATTCCAAGAGAAAGAGGGTATGAAGAGAGGTTTGAAGCCCTTGAAGGGAGAATGACAAGCATGGAGCGTGGATTCAAATCCCTCGATGCACAAGTCACGGTGATGAGGCAAGAAGTAACTTCAATGCGAATTACTCAACTTGAGGAAGCACAAAGAGGTGAAAGGATGGAAAAACAAGCAAACTCGATAATGGAGTTATTGGAGAGTTTTCGGATGCACGAAGGCAATCAAGGGGTGACATGGCCCCTACTTCCTCCACCATAGCTTGGACATTTGTGAGTGTAATTTAAATTTCTTATATATCTTTCCCGCCAAACTTATTTTAGAAATTATTTTCTCAAATAAGTTTGGGGGAGGGGGTAGGATAAGAAATTTAAATTACTTACATTTTATGTCTTTTCCATTCCTTTACTAGTTCTTTTCTTATTTGCTTTACTTGGTAGGTAGTTTCATGACTTTGTGTATTGTTGGGTTAATCTTGTATGCTTGGTGGATTGATTGATTGAGAAGTTGTTGATTTGAGAATGTGGAAATATGGTTGGTTTTAGAGTGAAAAGTGTTGCTTGGAGAATAAATGTGAAAGTTTGGTTTGCTTTTGTAATACCCCGACTTTTTAATAAATAGAAAATGCGTAGAAATTCAAAAATTTTGCGTAGCCTTACCTCTATTTTATGACGAATAGAATTGTTATGATTTAAGATGTATGAAATTGCATTTCACTTTGCAATTTAGAAATAGATATACATCTACATTTATATCTCGTAATTTTTATTGCGAACTAACGAATCGAATTTAATATTATATTCCTATATAATATTTCTAAATGTATATTAACCAAAGAATACTTAATTTATCTTCAAGTATTAATGGGCCAAGATATTAATTATCAAAGATCGATAATACAATATTGACGAAATTGGGTCAAGCCCATTACAATCATTACCAAACAAGTACAATTATTAAGTAGCCCAATTAAGGGCCTAATACATTGCCCCAACGAAAAGGAATAAAACCGCAGCCCATTTACTAGCTCATTACATAAGAGCCAAACTAACTAATGAAATAAATACAGTATTACAAAATTAAAGATGCTGCAATAGCATTTAATTCCACACGGCTAAAGGCCTCTGATTGTCAACATATTCACCTTTATATTAACTTCTAAAACCCAAAAATCTTGCTCAGAGATATTGTGATCATCACAAGCTTCACTTCAATCACCTCATGAAGACTTTTGCACACCTATGGCTACTCCTTCAATACACCCTTCTTCAGCCCCTTTAATATCCCTTGTTACAGCCCCATCACCATCCTCACATTCTGCAAAACAAAACAAACACTCTCAAAAATGGAAGAAGCATAAACAGGACAAGAAGCTAAGGAAAGAAGAAGGGAAATAATAGGCTAAGGCAGAAGCTTAGATCAGAGGCAAGAAAGCAAAAGAAGAAAGAGCTCTTTTCCATTCATAATTTCCTGTCCAACTACTACAAACCCTTCATCAAAACCAAGCTAACAGTAAGCATTTTCAGCCCTTCTTCTTCTTTGTTAAGCAAGAAAACTTTAAGTATGAAAACTGAAATAAGAACATGAGCTTGCTAACTCCATAACTTGAAATCCTAAGCTAATGCACAATAACAACAACTACATGCTATTCTCCTAATGCAACAAACGATTAATGAAAGTATGCTTTTTCCTAAGCTTTCTAAATAAAAACTCAAGTATGAATAAAACAAGAACCAAGCATGTATTAAGGCACGAAGAAGAATCCTAAACTACCAAGAGATTGAAGCATGAAACTTGATTACCTATGGCTGCTGCTAAATCACGTACCACAATGATTAAATAGATTAATGAATTCTTATGCTCACAAGTTACTACCATTCCAAAAAGATTTATAAATCATAGACAAAATCACCAACTTCAGCAACTATACTTATATAGATATGTATATGCTATTCAGAGAACAAATGAAAGATTTATTAAACCAAAACTTGTAATCTAAAACTTATTGCTATGAACTGCAATGAAACAAAAGAACGGTTGAGAGGGAGAGAACTCCCCTAGTTGCCATGGTTTTGGTCGACAGCTGAGAGGAGATGATAGAGAGTCGGACAGCAGGCCTCGATGTGACGACGGTGCCTCCAAGCACCGAGATGAGCGCGGCAGCACTGCATCCACAGACGAGGTGCTGCAGCAGAGGCGGTGGTGATGTTGGAAAAGGGCTCGACGGAGGTGCAGCCACGGCAGTGGTTGTTACAACCGCGGCGTTCTTCCTTCGTCGGCGATGAATTGCAAAGAGAGAAAGAGAGAGATTGATTTCTGGAAATTGGGGCTTTCGATTTGGGGATTTCGGGTGAAGGAGAGGTCGATGGCGGAGGAGATGGCGCGAGGCGACGGAGACGGTGTCGGCAGCCGGTGTTTCCGCCGAGAATGATGATGACGGGGAAGAGAGGGTGAGTTTGAGAATGAGAGTGAGGGTCGGGAGGAGAACGAGAGAGAGAGAGAGAGATCGGGTTCTGTGTGTGTGCGTGTGTTACTAGAGTAAAAGGGGTGGGAAAAATGGGCTTCCTTCATATGGACTGGGCTCTAATTGAAAACGGGCTTCTACAGATGGGCCGAGGAAGTATACGAATGGGCCTGATAAATAATTCATGCTCTAAGGATTTATTTACTATACTTAATTAAAATGTAAGATTTAATTAATTAAGGTTTAATTAATCACCAAGATTTGACTAGCTCAAAAATGTGTTCTGAAATTTATCCTAATTTCGGAATAATTATTCGATGAATATTTGAACCCAATTAATTACTTAATTGGACTCGTTTATTAATAAGAAAATGGTTATTCTACTAATGAAAAGATTTAAAGGCTTCATAATAATTAATCTGTTACCCCTTAGCAGATTTTGCTAATAAAAAAATATAGAGGCGATTATATTTTCCTTAGCGATCATTTTATTATAAGAATTTAGATTCTTATTATATCGTTATGAATAGGAGCGGTTCAACAAGGACATTAATTTAGACGTTGCCTATCAAGACCGACCATTCTACTACGCTACAAGAGGTGGGCTTATTTTTCCAAAGTATATGAGTTATGTATGCTCAAGGTTTTAAATGATGAAAAACTGGTTATCCATAAAAATGTTTAATGTGCGCTCTACATGTTTAATGCTCTGAAGTAATCGATCGAGATTCATCGCTTAGCCTTATAAACTAGCCTTAAATCGTGTACACTCCCCTGGTAGTTATGTGATTGGTTGATCTCTCTCACATACTATTTTAATGGAATTCCTAGGTTTTGACCACGAGTTCACCAGCTCAAATAGACTCTCCGGTTTCGACCCGAAGTCTGGATATATGGATTCGTCGGTGGCTAGAGGTCCGGAATCACAGTAAGAGTAACTGTAGAGAGCGACATGATACCCGGGTGCAAGTAAAATGATTTAGCATGCTTAGTTGTATTTTGTTTTCCAAAACCTCTAAGTCATGCTTACGATATGGATAAACTGCTATGTTTCCAAGCTATTGATAAAATGCGCAGCCCACTGAGTACATTAGTACTCAGCCCAAATGTTTTCAAATGTTTTCAGGTTGATGCAGCTGTGAATGACGGTGCGGAGCTGAGGCTAGGAATCTCTTTTTATTAAGCTTCCGCTAAATGTATTTCTTGTCTTGAACTAGAAATATACACTCTGAATTTATTCACTATCTATTCTCGAGAACTTGAAATCGATTTTATGTGTTGAAATGATGGACTTATGTTGATTTGTTGAGCCATCGAATCTTATGCGATCCTAGTATATTGATATGTTGTTATGTTGGGTATATTGTCGTTGCATTTATTGTGGCATATTCCCTTTGCAAAAGATATACTTCCTAACTTTTCAGGAAGTATTAATCGATTATTGAAATGAATTGAATCCCCTTTCTATCCCCACTTCTTTATTCAAACCCCTAGTCACACCCTTGGCGCGTGCGCCTTCCCTCGGGAATTGGGGCGTGACATCTTTAGTATGTTTAGTATGTTTTCATGTTATATTTGTGTGTTTTTGTTAATTGGAAGGAAGATTATGGTTAAGGAAAGAATGTTGAATACTTGATGTTTGATTTTGTGAGTTTGGGTGAAGGAGAACAGTTGATGAAAGTTCTTCTTTGTTTTGTTGGTTTTTGAATGTGAGCTTGGATGTGAAAATTTTTGAAAAATTAAAGAGTTTTTGAATTGGAAAAAGGTTGAATGAATGCTTGCATGCTTGAGTGTGAAAGAGCGTGTTCAATTGCTCAAGTGCATTTGGGTGAGATGCTGATGCGATCACAATACGCGGAAGCTGAGAATCGAACAACGTCAGACACGAAAGATTCAATCCAAATATAACTATGAACAATCGAATGGAAATTCCCTGAAAATTCTACCCACAAATACACTGAATAGACGTCGACAGAAACCTAAGCAATTCAATTCCAATTAAGCTCAAATTTTAACACGAGTTACAACTTAGGGTTATGAAGAACATATCCAAAATTCAGCAAAAACGCACGAGTAGTTTTCGATTTGGCACGGTGGCTATTTTCAGGACGAGTTAGGGTTTCAAAAATGGATCTAGAATTAAACTACGGGTTTCTGAGATATGATGGTTATATGAACGATGGATAATGGATTTTTGGGATGTATGAAAGATGAGGGATGGCTGGGAACGAGAATCAAACAAAGGTTTAACAAAATTCGAAAATTAAAGGGTGAAAATTACCAGAATCGAACCTCGAATCTACAAGGATCCGAAACGCGATTATCAAGCAATCTTCGTGGCTCGACTAACCCGGATACTACGAGATATCACGGACGAGTCGATGAATTCAAGTTTGAAATCGCCAATATCAAACTCTACCAAGAACCTTCAGCTTTTGTGAGACAAGAGAATAGCGTAAAAAGTTGTTTTCATTCAATCAAGTCTGTCTCAAAGTATGAACGAAAATTAACATAAATACTAATCTAATTCCTAAGCTAGGTAGGTTTTCGAAATTAACAAGGCTTGGGCTTGATAATTTCGGACTCCTTAATTAAATATAACTGGGCCAATTAATCACCTAAACATGTTGTGATAATTGGACTAAACTAAATTAAAAATAAATACAAAGTTTTTAAGCCCAAATAAAAGATAAAACATGAGCAACTAAATAAATTCATCAGTGCTGGACCCAGGCTCATCATTCCCCCCCTGTTGAAAAGAATTCGTCCTCGAATTCGGCTCCTCCTCCGCAACGAAATCATCGTGATCTTATTGATAGCTCGGCAGTCCATGCACATGCGCCATTCGTTGTTCTTCTTTGGTACGAGGATGACAGGCACTGCGCACGGTGACAAGCTCTCTCTAATTTGCTTCATCTCATTAGGGCTGGTCCGGTAAGCTGGCTGGTTATGAAAGACTGCACCTGGCTGAAAGTCAATTTGGTGCTCAATTCCTCGAATCGGTGTCAGACCACTTGGAATCTCGTCCGGGAACACATCTTTGAACTCCTCCATCAAAGGCTGCAAAACAGAAGGAATAACAATATCAGGAGTATCATTAGCCTTAAAAGTAATTAGAACGATAGGCTTACCAACTCGGATTGCTTTCGGTACTTCCTTTGCACTAATAAACAAGTTCTTGTGCACTGGATCTGAATTAGCTGCACTAGAACTCGATGGTGTGGCATCATGAATGGCCTTAGAGGGTCTCTGAGGTGTGAAAGAGGCTGCCTTGGATGACTTGGGGTCGACCAAACTCATTGTAGTACTAGGAGAAGAAGGCGTGGCCGGGTGATCAGACTTATTCTTCTCTCGTTCTTCCTTGAACTTCTCTTGCATCCTCTTCTGGTCTTCTACAACATCCTTAGGCGCCAATGGCCATAATCTGGTGGTGCGTCCATCCTTAGTCACGGCATAAGTGTTGGCGAATCCATCATGTATCGCCTTCCTATCGAACTGCCAAGGACGACCAAGCAAGATATGTACCGCCTCCATAGGGATGACATCACACAAAACAGTGTCAGTAAAACGACCAATAGAAAAGGTGACAGGTACTTGGTATCCAACACGAATCTCGCCTCTGTCTGTCAACCATTGCAATCGGTACGGTTTTGGATGCTTTTGTGGGATCAAATTCAGCTTCCCCACTGCATACTGACTAATGGCGTTTACAACGCTTCCACTATCAATGATGAGCGAGCACACCTTATCCTGAATGGAACAGCGTGAATAAAAGATGTTCTTCCGCTGATCATTCTGTTCTTCCTCTCGAATAAGACTCAAGGCTCGAATCGAAACAAGGCTGACGTGCGTTTGCTTCGGCTGCTCATCCACAATATCAATGTCGCCCAGGAGTGAGCTGACTAGGGGCTGCTCAGTATCCCCTTTTACTTCTCCTTCTTCTTCAAATTCCTCTTCACTCGCTGATTCTAACTCATTCTGCTCGGTGAGGAATAAAACTCTGCGATTCGGACACTGGGCTTGAAAATGTCCCCATCCTCTGCACTTGTGACACTGAACATCACGTGCTCTCCCTGAATTACTATTCTCAGGCTGACTGGGCTGCATGGGGCGATTCTGAGAATTTATGTTCGGTGCAGGCGAGGTGTAGTCAGGTCTGCGAGAGGGCTGTGGTGCAGACTGCTCAGAACGGCGAACGGGCTGTGTGGACTGGTTAGGAGGACGTGTAGGGGCTGTCCTCGGAGTGGAAGAATCACCTCGGTTCCAAGGACTCCTAACAGGCGTCGACTGGAAGGATCGACGACGTCCATCTCTGAGCTGCCGTTCGACAATAGATGCATAATGGACCATTGCTTCAACTGAATCGAATTCCTTCAATTCGACTTCACAAGCAATATCTGGATTCATTCCTTCAGTGTACCGGTTGAGTGTGGCAATCAGGGTCTCTTCCTTACCAACCCGGTTCATAGCTGTCTCGAGCTCCTTGTGGTACTCTTCAATCGAACGAGTGCCCTGCTTAATCTTGTTCAACCTCTTCTCAAGCTCTCGCTCATAGTGTACCGGAATGAAACGTCCTCTTATGACGTCCTTCATCTCTTGCCATGTGTCTATAGGTGGATATCGATCACGGCGTCTTCTCTCTTGCTGATTTTCCCACCACGAGGCTGCATACCCTCTAAACTCCAAGGACGCGAGCTGAACCTTCTTCAACTCGGGAAAGTCGTAACACTCAAAGATCTTGTTGACTTTCCTCTCCCAATCGAGGTACAAATCAGGATCATGTAACCCCTCGAACTCTGGAATGCTTGTTTTGATGTTGTTTAACAAGCTATCTGTATCGCCATGTCGGCGCTGGTTGGCTCGGAAATCACGCCTGGGAGGTGGAGGTGGACGTCTATGGTCACGTCTCTGATTCCTCTGTGGAAACTCAATCTCAGCCTCGGATTCCTCATTATATCCATCATCATATTCTTCTTCAGGATCAGGATCATCAGAAATAGGCTCAAATACTGGCTGGGGCTGGCGGACAGGTTGTCGTCTGACTGGTCGATCTAGCTGGTTTCTGATTGGTGGAGGTAAAGTTGCTTGAGGAGGTTTGAGGCGATCGAACTGTGCTATCACTTTGTCAAAAGTGTCATCGATCTTCTGCTCCAATAGTCGACTCCGCCTCTCAAAGTGTTGTGCCATAGCATCGAAGTGATACTTAGCATCCCAAGGCTGCTGTGATGATGAATCCATCTCAAGAGGTGTACTAGACGACTTGGGTGGAATTGGGCTATCCTGATTCTTAGAACCGTCTCCAGATTTCATGATACCTGCAAAACGAACAAACGTGAAAGAAAACAAGTAAAATCCTCACAGTTCCTCACAGTCACTCGTTTGTTCTCTCAGATTTTTTTAACCACTCGTGTATGTCACTCAGATCAGATCTCTCGTGTATATCACTCAGGTTGCAATCACAACAGTCTCTAAACCTCAAATCCTTAGCAGAACTGATGTGGAATTCTCGGCTTGAATCAAGAACTCGAACTTGACTCTCGGCTTGGATCACAGATATAGAAAGAAACACGAAGCTGCTGACAATGTGAGTAAAAAATCACGGCAAGGGGTATAAATAAGGGGTAAGAATTTCGGTGGCTAGGTAAGGGCTAAACAAACAAGGAAACAAGGAAACAAGGAAAGGTTGGAAATAAGAAGGAAAAGACTAACTAGGAATCTTGGATATAAGTAGTAACAGGTTATGAGAACTAATCCGACCTTGAATCGACTTAGGAACTGAAACCTACACTATCCAATGCAACTAAACTAACAGATCTGGAATTTTTTTATTTTTTTTTCAACTGGACGGTATGACCTTCAGACGGGTGTTTTTGGGCCTAAACGCAAACCGAACACGGAGGAGCGGTGTTAACTTCTAGGTCTCGTCGAGACGTTTCCGAAATGGTATTATGGAGCTTGAACGGATAAGCAGATCAAAAGTTACGTCCGTTTTAAGTTCTACCGACGGAAACTCGAGAAACAAAGACACAACTACTACCCAATACACGAATGATGCAAGAACCAATTACGAAACACACAATGACACACTAGGGCCTTCGATATACTTTTTTTTTTTTTTATCAGAATTTTTTTTTTTTTTTTATCAGAATTTTTTTTTTTTTTATCAGAATTTTTTTTTTTTTATCAGAATTTTTTTTTTTTTTTTTATCGAAATTTTTGCCCCCTAATATGTCACGACACCTATTTGGATTAAACCACGATCAGCAAAACTGACGTGGCTCTGGTACCAAAATTTATGATGCGATCACAATACGCGGAAGCTGAGAATCGAACAACGTCAGACACGAAAGATTCAATCCAAATATAACTATGAACAATCGAATGGAAATTCCCTGAAAATTCTACCCACAAATACACTGAATAGACGTCGACAGAAACCTAAGCAATTCAATTCCGATTAAGCTCAAATTTTAACACAAGTTACAACTTAGGGTTATGAAGAACATATCCAAAATTCAGCGAAAACGCACGAGTAGTTTTCGATTTGGCACGGTGGCTATTTTCAGGACGAGTTAGGGTTTCAAAAACGGATCTAGAATTAAACTACGGGTTTCTGAGATATGATGGTTTTATGAACGATGGATAATGGATTTTTGGGATGTATGAAAGATGAGGGATGGCTGGGAACGAGAATCAAACAAAGGTTTAACAAAATTCGAAAATTAAAGGGTGAAAATTACCAGAATCGAACCTCGAATCTACAAGGATCCGAAACGCGATTATCAAGCAATCTTCGTGGCTCGACTAACCCGGATACTACGAGATATCACGGACGAGTCGATGAATTCAAGTTTGAAATCGCCAATATCAAACTCTACCAAGAACCTTCAGTTTTTGTTAGACAAGAGAATAGCGTAAAAAGCTGTTTTCATTCAATCATGTCTGTCTCAAAGTATGAACGAAAATTAACATAAATACTAATCTAATTCCTAAGCTAGGTAGGTTTTCGAAATTAACAAGGCTTGGGCTTGATAATTTCGGACTCCTTAATTAAATATAACTGGGCCAATTAATCACCTAAACATGTTGTGATAATTGGACTAAACTAAATTAAAAATAAATACAAAGTTTTTAAGCCCAAATAAAAGATAAAACATGAGCAACTAAATAAATTCATCAGTGCTGGACCCGGGCTCATCAGATGCCAATGATTGATGATAAAAGGGTAACATTTTTTGAAATTTCTCAAGTTTGAGTCAAACATGATTAAGGTTATTTCACTTGAATAGCTTGGGAGAATTGATCTTAGGCACTTAGGCCCTAGACAGAAAGCTAGAGAGGATTTTGAGCCTTAAACTATGCATTTTACATAGTAAATATCCTTTCTCGAGAGCTTGATCTTGCATTGCATATTCTTTACTAGAACTTGCCTTGATACTCTTGTTAGAAGTATCACATGTGTGCATGATTAGGAGATGATCTTAGGCCATTATTGAATAGCCCATTTTCCCTAAACACTAACCTATCTTTCATTACCATTGTCGTCCCATTTTGAGCCTTGAATGGAGCCTTTTCTTCTTGAACCGGATGATAGGGGGTGAAGGATGGTTAAGGGAATCTTGGTGAAAGTTGAAAATTCATGAAAAATGATGGATGATGGTGAAGGGTCTAGAGATTGATTTCGAAATGAAAGGACAATCCTATAAGTTAGAATAAAAAAGAATAAGAACGAAGTTCTTATTGAAAAAAAAAAAAAAAAAAAAAAAAACGTAAGAACAAAGTTCTTACAAGAAAAAGAGAAGAATAAGAGCAAAGGAGTGTTTCTTTAGATATTTGGTAGAAGCTTGGGTTCATTTGATAAAAAGGGGTTTGACAAGGTGGAAGATGAAGAAATTCATACTTAGAAAGGTGAAGAAAGGAGGTAAGGGTACTTGAATGAAAATTGAAGTCACTTAAACTCAAATTCCCTACCTTAACCAATGTCCCTACATTATAAGCTTAATAAAGACCTTTTTGATCCTAATTTGTGCATGCATTGTAGTATTGAGAACTTGAGTTGATAGGCAAGCTTATGGTTAAAGATGTGTATTGCATGATTTCGATGAGTGTTTACCATTTCCACATATTGAGGGATCGAGTGATACACATGTTCCTTGAGAGGTCTAGAGTTTAAGATGCTTGAGTGATTGAATTCTAAGTTAGGATAGTGATTGATATTATGAATGTTTGGTTTTACTTGAGAATTTCTTTGAATAAAATGGTTTTTGAAGTTATATGAGGCATCGAGGAACTCAAAATGCACACTCCATACGTGTTAAGTGTTTTGATTGTTCGTTTCATTGTTCGGGATGAACAATGGCTTAAGTTTGGGGGAGTGATTAACACATATTTTATGTGCATGTTGAGTGTTTTGGGAATGTGTTTGAGTCTCGATTTATGTGCTTATATGTTAAAAATACTAGGGTTTCTTAACTCTTAGTACATTTTAGACTTTTCTCGTTTTTCTTGGTTTTCGATCCATTTTGGTAAGAATTGGAAGAGTATTCAGGTGGCTAAGGATCAAAGGCCGGGAACGAGGAAGAATCGAGCTTGATTAGGGTGAAACCTAGGTTTGAAATGTGGAATTTAAATATATAGAGTAAGGGTTTCACTAGGTCGCATTCAATTATGTTTTCCTCGTTCTCTCGAGTCTCTTTATGCTTTTTGCAGGAACAATGAAGAACTCATTTGGGCAATTTGGTCATTCCATGTTGAAGAGGGGTTCGTTAGGAGTCCATAGCAAAAGGCGGATCGAGAATCGGAGTTCGGACGAGGGAGAACGAGCGAAAACGGTGAAGCTGCGCAAAAGGACCAAACCAGTGGCGACCCGGGCGGCGACCGGCTGGACCGCCGGCTAGCCGGCTGAGCCACTGCATTTCCGGCAACCCAGGTGGCAGTCGGCCAGGCCGCCGGCCAGGGCGCCGTCGTCCCTTCTCTCTCACTTATTGACCGAGTTAGCTTGTCTAACTCGGTCCAACTCAACCCAATACTCACCAATTATGTATTTAAGTCCAAAATCTTCCTATTTTGTGTATCTAGACCATATTTTATTCTCCCAAGAACCCTAGAACATTTTCCTTCTTTCCTTTTTAGTATGTTTAAGATTGTTGAAGCTACATTGGTTGGATTTGCAAGTGGAGACCATCTTCTTCTTCCTTATTGAATTCTCTTTCTCTTAAGCATGATTTCAATTATTTTTTATGGTTTATTTTCATTAATTATGTCTAGCTAGTTATCTTTGTGATTTCAATTATATGTAGATCAGGATTAAGTGATTGGGTTTAGGCTTTAATTTTGAATTTACCTTCTAATCTCATGTTCATTTCTCTTGGGGCTATGTTTTATTATGTAATTGTGATTGATCACCATAGTTGCATACCAAGTGTTTGATCTAATGCTTAAGAGGCTTAGACTAGATGCTAGGATCAAGAGATTTGCATGCTAGAGTATAGTAGGGTTAAGGAACTCCATGAGCTATTGGGAGTTAATGAATTGCTTGATGTCTTAGTCGGAATTAGGCCTTTCATTAATCTACTTGTCTTCATTGCAATGAGAATTGAGTGAACCATAGTTAGGAGGTTTCCCATATGAAATTGGATTAAATTGGTTAATTCTAGTTAGAGTTCTAATCACCCATCACTTGAGCCTAATCGAAGTATAATTGGAATCACGTTTATTTCCTATTGATTTTATATCCTTTGCTTATTTGTTGCTTGTCTAGTTAAGTTTGAAGTTGATAATTACTTTTTGGTGTCATTAATTAATTAAAAACACAAAAACATGCTTGTCAGTAGCTTGAATAGTAGGTTTAGTAGCTAGGTTACTACTTGAGACTTGAGCGTCCTTGCATTCCTTGTGGTTCGACTCGATTACTTAATCGATTATTATTGCTCTCTACCCTCACCCTAAAGTGAGGGTGGACCAGTTAGCTCGGCTGACTAGGTGGACTCCTAGCCGGATATCCATATAGATAGCCCGATAAATGGGAATTTGGGCTTGCTGCCTTTTGATGGGCCGATTGAGTAGGCCGTTTGGCCTGGGCCGGCTACCGACTGCTGATTTCTTATAGACAATTGGGTTTGGGCCGGTTAGGCGGATTTTGCCCACTACAGTTTGTCCCCTACTCTCTAGTTAGAATTTTCTAGCTAGAGAGTAAATAATTTTAAATTGCTTGACGCAACATATTTCTCGATTCCGATTTGCCGACGACATGCAATATTTATTCACAAAAGAACAATAATAATAATTTATTTATGTATTTTCTTACCATTATAAAAGGTAATGGGCCAAGCTCGTTCATGCCTTCAATTAATTAAACAAGCTAATTCATAAGAAATGGCATTGTGCATTGCATGAATAAATCCATGTAGCTAGTATGGCCTCATAATTAGCACCCAATGTTGGCGAATATTTATCCTTAATTCAACATTATAGATCACGTGCATAAAATGAGAAGTCAACTTGAATTAAATGAAAGTGGCCCACTAATATGTAGAAATGATGGGCCCACTTGAGGATTGTAGAGTGTGGTCATTAATTCTAGTAATAGATGGGAATGCATCCGACTACTTCACTCACTGAATATACAGCCAGCAACTAACTGCTTTGCTTAGTGACTAGCTTTATCAGCTTGCTCGCCTCCCAGCTGTAACTCGTTTTGATTTAAACCCATTTTTTTGAATCTAAGTGGGGCCCATTTTGACTTGTCGACTGCATAATTGGTAGAACCTACCTAGCTGAGACGAATTTATTACATCGAGTAGAAAGGCTCCCAACTACAGCTAGGTGCTTGACTTTGAAAGTAGCAGGCTCCTTTTTATTACCAATATGTGGTTGGTAGCCGACTACTTTCAGTTAGCAGATGGCTAATACTCAACGCCAACTATTCTTATCCCATTCTCTATGTGGGTAGTCTGACTACTCCATAAAACCAACCACTTCCAACTATTCCACGTGGGTAATTCGAGCAACTTTCTTTCGGCGTCGGACGTAATAGCGGTGTCGCTCATATATATATATATATTTTTTTTTTTTATTTCGCCATTCTTAATAGTGTCTGCCTGCAGCAGCCCAACTTTGCCCAACTGCTACCGACTGCTACTTCGAAGTTGATTAGTTTCGAGTTGATTGTTGGCGAAAATTTCCGGGTCGTGATCAACTGCTCCAACTTGACTTCGCCCGACTTCGCCCAACTGCTACCAACTGCTCGATCGACTCAGGTCTAGCGAATTTGTATTTGGACTGAAACAAAGAGGTAAAGAAGTTGCTCGAGATCATTTGCTTTTCAGCTGTTTTCAACTGATTCCTACATATTTCCCAGCTGGTAGATATTCGATAATTTACTACCGATTCCGTTCGCAAAGTATGTAGATTCGGACTAGATTTTATCGTGGCTGCATTCGAAGATGATTGCTGCTAGCTTCGACTGGAAGGAAGCTTAGCTAGGATAGAGCCTGTTTTCGGTGGAGGTAAATGGCTAAGTTTCTATGAATTTCATTCCTTATAGTTATGCTCCTTAAATTGCACGAGCTTCGAGAGAACTACCACATTGATTCTGGATCGCTAGATGCTCGACATTTGTCATATATCTACGCTTTTACCTCTCCTATATAAGAAGGATAAGTTGGTTTCATTTTTCACTTCTCACTTTTCACTTAGAAAGTTTTGGAGAGCTAGGGAGCATTGAAGCTTGAAGAAAGAGGTGGAGAGGAGCAAAGGAGTGAAGGAAGGAGTCTTCGGAGAAGTTAGTTTCCTTTTTCACCCTCTTTTCCTTACTTGTTCTTCGTGCGTTCTTCGTAGAATTTTGGAAAAATATAGTCGTAGATGCTTTCGATTCACCACACTATGTGTTTGTGTTTGATCCGTTGATGAAGTAAAAATATGATTATTTACTGTTTTTCCAAGCATGTTTGATTATCTTTAGTTGCTCTTGTTGGTAGGCGGAATGGTATAATGGATGTCTGACTGCGTATAGGTGAATTTAGCTTAGGTGGATCAAGTCCGACTACTTCTATAGTCTACATGATAGCTTTGTTGCATATGTTCGTCTACTTCCGTATGCTCTATGTATGCGAGTTTGTAGTTGGTATCCGATCGAGTCCGTCTACTTCTTTATGCTTGGTATATTGATCTTTATAGTCGGTGTCTGACTAGTTCCAGCTACTTCCTTATGCTTGGTGTGTTGATCTTTGTAGTCGGTGTCTGACTAGTTCCAGCTACTTCCTTATGCTTAGTGTGTTGATTTTATAGTTGGTATCCGATTGGATCCGACTACTTCTCCACTCTTCGTATGTTGATTTATAGTCGGTATCCGATTCGGTCTGACTACTTCTGCGTGCTAAGTTTGTGGTTTAGGAGTCGGTGTCTGATTAGATCCTACTACTTTGTGTGAGCTTCATATGTTGATTTTTTAGTCGGTGTCCGACTACTCCCTCATGCTCTATGAAGTGAATTGTCATTAGCAATCGTATGGGTCCGACTAGCTGTTTCTTTGTCTTAGGTATCTGTCCGCCATGTCGTGATCTAGTGGATCAGTCTCTAGTGAGTTAGGTAGTGAGGAAGTCACCTTGTGCGAAAGTGATGGTCATGTCGAGTTGCCAACTAGTTGCCTGGTAGAAGTTTCCTAAGCTGGTCAAGGTAGCCAGGCTCGATCGGTTGTCCAGGCGATTAATTTTGGAGGTCTAACAGTCGGTTCAGAGCCCCAAGGCTTCATGTTTGGGGTGAATCATGAGTCGACAGTTAGATTAAACAACTTGGAATGTATATGTAACAAGTTCAACATTCCCAACAATGTCTATCTCGCGGTTCCTTCCCGCTTCGAGCGACCCAACTGGGTGTTTCCAGGTTGGTCGGTCATGTACTACATATCATTTCGATATGGCACCAGGCTTCCTCTACCCCGATTGGTGCTAGAAGCCTGCCAATGTCATCATATTTGTCCGAGTCAATTAGTGCCAAACGCTTGGCGTATTCTGATGGCAATCCAAGTCTTTACCGAGTTGCATGGAGTTCCTTTCACTTACAATGACGTATCGTATGCTTACAGTTTGCAAAGGCACAGGAGTGATAATGGTCGGTTTATACTTGTAAACAGATTTAATACAGCCTTGGTTCAAGGGGTATCCGACTCCTATAAGGGTTGGGCACAACATTACTTTCTTGTTCCGTCTGATATGTTAAGTGCATCGCCCGATTTTAGTGTTCCACATTCGTGGTGTCTCCCTGGTACTTTTCTGATTATGCTTTGGCTTGTCTTTCTTTTTGTATGTATGTCCATCTAACTGATTGGTTTTTCTTTTCCGTTTAGAAAAAATAGAGAAGAACCATGCTGTGCAGTCGGAATTTACCACTGCAAAGATTAGCTGGTTTCTGGACCAGCCGATTGAGGAACGATCTGTCAAGGTGATCTTGACTAAGAAGAACATTCGGCACTATTCCTTACAAGGCAACATATCTTTTGGTAAGTAATTTCAATATACCAATTATATCAATTGTTTGTTGAATCCGATTGCTAATATTGACTTGTGTTTGGTTTTGTAGACGTCATCATGTCAAAGAGAATCGACTTGCCTCTCTTGCCGACTAGTCAACTGAAGGAGCTAGCTAAGCAGCGCAAGACGAAGAAGAAGGCGCCAGTTGGCCCAAGTGGCGAAAAGGCTAAAGAAGCCGTTTGTTCCACATCTCCTCCGCCTCTTACTTTTCTGAGGTCGAATACGAGGGGTGCTACTATCGATCTTACTGGCCTTCCGGGCCATACTACTTTAGCGTTCCCTTCTTCCGCTTGTGCCCATGCTGACTATGGCTCGATCTCATCGGAGGCCAAGAAGTTGTTATTCGAGGAGGACCAGCTTGTTCTCCAACGGATGGGGAACCGATCCGTAGCCATGTCCCATATCCAGGCTTCTTTCGCTGTGAGTTTTCTAGTTCCCGTTTGTCAATTTCATTACTTCTATTGATTGGGTTGCTTTCCTCACTATCATTTTGTTAACAGGAATTTCAGAAGGCCCTTTACTTACAGGATGCATTCAAGGAGTCAAACAAGCGGGAGCAAGATCATAAGGCTGAGAGGGGCCGGTGGAGGGCTGAGAAGGATTTTCTCACTTCTCGTGTGGAATCGTCCGATCGGACCATTGCTGAGTTGGAGGCTACGATCCGTGCTAAGGATCAGGCTGCTGTGGAGGCTGCCCGGAAGTATGAGGAGCAGCTCGAAGAACAGATGATGACTGTCCGTGTTGAGACACAGGTGAAGACTTATCATGTTGTTGCTCTAGCGTACGAGGCTTGTTTCCCCGAGCCTTAGGATGTTAGCGAGCACAAGAAGACCTATGCTGCTGATGGTGCTGCTGATGGCCATGCTGGTGGAGACATCCTGAGCCCTCCGGCTGACGATTGATTTCTTTCATGTGGTGCCCGGCTGATGACTGGTTCCAGCCTTCTTGCTATTAAGTACTTGGATTTGTAGGATTTTTATTTTGCACTGCCTGACTGTTTTCCTGACTGTTTGCTACTTATTTGTATGGATGTTTAACTATTTGTATGCGTTTCCCTTGACTTTCTATACGGGATCGCATGCCATATTTTCCTTAGTTCATATCTAGGTTTTCAGCCTGGACTTGAACTAATCATATTATATTAGGTTGTCAAAAAATCTACTTATGTTATGTATGCATCCCTTCTTCCCCCTTAGGTCAAGTTCAAGTAACTTGACTTGGACTGGGGCTATTTTTCGTTGCGTACAGCTTGTATTCTTGAGACAACCTTGTGGCTGGCTTTGTCTTTCGACTTTTCCATTTTCACTTGTCCGCTTACGCGTTTTTGCACACTTTATTTCCAATCTGGTTGGACCTAATTGGTTGGTTGGGGGGGGAGGGCTGCGCTCCGTAGAGCTGCCTACATACCCTTGGTTGATTGAGTAGGCCATTTGGCCTGGGCCGGCTACCGACTGTTGATTTCTTATGGACAATTGGGTTTGGGCCGGTTAGGCGGATTTTGCCCACTACAACAATATAGTTTGCAAAATCCAGTAAACCAAGAATCTTTACACTCTACTACCATGATCTGCTCATTGGGAAAGCAATCATTAATGCTCAACTTCAACTCTTCACCTTCAACTGGCTTTTCTAGCCTTGACATGTGATCGGCTATTTGATTATCACGACCTCTTCTATCTCGAATCTCCATGTCGAATTCTTGAAGAAGGAGAATCCAACGAATCAAATGAGGCTTTGCATCCTTTTTTGCCATGAGATGACGGATAACCGTGTGATCCGAATAGACAATGGTATGATTTCCCACAAGATAAGACCGGAACTTGTCAAAAGCAAAGACAATAGCCAAGAATTCCCTCTCCATTGTTGTGTAGTTCCTTTGAGCTCCATCCAATGTTCTACTAGCATAATGAATAACTCGGAACACGTTATCTCTCATTTGCCCCAACACCACTCCTAAAGCCCAATCACTTGCATCACACTTCAAAATGAAAGAATCACTCCAATTAGGCTTGATTAGAATAGGAGTAGAGATGAGGGCTTTCTTCAATTTCTCAAATGCTTCCAAGCACTCATCATCAAAGACAAACTTCACATCTTTTTGTAAGAGAGAACAAAGTGCCCAAGGAAGCTTCGGATTGATTTCACATTTATTGGGGGTGGAAGCTTCTCTATGGCAATGATCTTAGCTCTATCAACTTCCAAACCATCTCTAGAAACCTTGAGCCCAAGCACAATTCCATCTCTAACCATGAAGTGACACTTCTCCCAATTTAGGACAAGAGAAGTGTCCCTACACCTTTGCAAGACCTTTGTGAGATTATCCAAACAAGAATCTAAGCTCCTCCTAAAAACCGAGAAGTCATCCATGAATACCTCCATAATATTTTCAATCAAACCACCAAAGATGGACATCATGCACCTTTGTAAAGTGGCTGGAGCATTGCACAAACCGAATGGTATTCTTCTATAAGCAAACACTCCATATGGGCATGTGAAGGCCATCTTGTGTTGATCCTCCGGGGCTATAACAATTTGGTTATAACCCGAATAACCATCAAGGAAGCAATAGTATTCATAGCCCGCTAAACAATCCAACATTCGATCTATAAAGGGTAAAGGGAAGTGATATTTCCGTGTTGCCACATTCAAGGCCCTATAATCAATGTAAACTAGATAACCGGTGGCAACCCTTATAGCTATAACCTCATCATTCTCATTCTTAACCACAGTCATCCCCCCTTTCTTCGGAACCACTTGAGTAGGGCTCACCCACTCACTATCCGAGATAGCATAGATCATGGCATCAAGCAATTTCAACACCTCTTTTCTAACCACCTCTTGCAAAACCGGATTCAACCTCCTTTGAGGTTGTACCTTAGGACGACAACCATCTTCCAACAAGATACGATGCATACAAATACACTTGATATCATCAATAGACTAACCTATCACATCTTTAAACTCTCTAAGGACTCGCAACAACTTGTCCAATTCAGACTCTGACAAGTGTTGTGACACAATTACGGGAAAAGAGTCATTATCACCAAGGAAGGCGTACCTTAGGTGATCGGGGAGAGGTTTCAACTCTAGATTGGTGCTTGAAGAAGACTCCACTTTAGTTGAACTTCCACTCTCTCCCGGTTAATTGATGTTAAGGTAGTGCACCTCATCCTTTTATTATCCTTGGTTTGCATCTAAGAAAGCAATTGACTCCAATAATTCATCACACGCTTCATCCAAGTCGGAATAAGAGTATAGAGAATTGGAGATGATTTCCTCCGTGGGATCCTTTGCCATAGATGTAGGCAAAGTGGTGATTGATTTGCATTCTTCATAACTTGGATCATCTCCTCTCTTCATAGCATCAGAGATTGAAAGAGTGAGGGTTTCTTCATTGACTGTAAATGTGAGATTCCCGTCTTGTACAGTAATGAGAGCCCGACCGGTTGCAATGACAACAATGAGATTCGTGGGAAATATGAATTCTTCAACCTTCACTAACACATCTTCAACAACCCCTTGGACATAAGATATAGAACGATCGGCCATTTGGAGACAAATAGATGTAGGTTTGATCTCTCCAATATCCAATCTCCTAAAGATAGACAATGACATCAAATTTATGCTCGCCCCAAGATCACATAAGACTTTCCCAAAATTTTGCCCACCAATCACACATGCTATAGTAAAGCTCCTGGGATCCTTCTTCTTCAAAGGCATTTTCCTTTGAATAACCGCACTAACTTCCTCCGTTAGACTAATTGTTTCAAATAATCCAAACTTTCTCTTGTTAGCTACGACATCCTTCAGAAACTTCACATAGCCCGGCATATCTCTAAGTGCATCAAGCAAGGGAATATTGATTTGCACCTTGTTGAATATATCCAAGAATCTCTTCATCTTTTCATCCACCTTAGGCTTGGCTAGACGATAAGGGAATGGAGCCTTTCTGATCACATCCTTAGTGGGAATAGGAGCTTCTACTAGCACTTCCTTTGGAGCCTCTTTTTTAACTTCTTTCCTTGATTCCTCATCATTGGTTGGAGACTCTTCATAGGGTATATCTTCCATAAGAACTTCCTCCTCTTTACTTCCGGATGTGCCCTCACTCTCATACGCCCTTCCACTCCTCATGTGATAGCATTACACCCTTTAGGATTCATCTCTGTATTGCTTGGAAACTTGCCCGGTGTGTGTTGAGTGGTAGCTTGATTGGCTATTTGACTTATTTGGCCCTCCATCATCTTGACTTGCTTTGACAAAGAAGTGAGGGAATTCTCTAATGCACTCACTTTTTGCCCGGTTTGAGTGATGAATGTGCCTTGTTGAGAAGACATTTGAGCTTGATTTGCTAACACTTGTTGAAACAATTGATCTGTGGAAGAAAGAGTCTTCTTGGGTTCTTCAATCACCCCTTGAGAAACGGAGAATCTGGGAGGTGGAAATTGAGTGTTGTTAGGATTTCCATAGGAAATGTTGGGATGAGTTCGATTGTTAGGATTGTAGGCTTGATAACCTCCTTGGTGACCATAAGAATTGCCTCCTTGTAGCTTCCCTTGAAACCCCCCTTGATAATTCCCTTAGAATCCTCCTTGGGTCCTTGAAAACTTGGCTTGTTGAAGTTTCCATAGGGCCTTTGATTCACGTAGCTCACATCTTCACTCCCATTGTACTCTTCACTCTCCTGAGATTGATGAACGCTTTGAACTTCTTTCTTAGATCTCCTCTCTTCTTCAAATTCCCTCTTGAGAAGTGTGTATTGAGAAGCCAACTCATCAATTCTTGCATCTTCAAGTATTGAATTCACCTTCTTTGTAGGACCTCTCTCCATTGGCCATTGATAACTATTGGCCGCCATCTCTTCTATGATCTTTAGAGCTTCCTTTACTTTCCGGTTCACTAGGTAACCCCCGGATGTAGCATCAACTATGCTCCTCATGTGTGGAGAGAGACCGCTATAGAAATTCACTATTTGTTGCACCTCGCTAAAGCCATGTTGAGGGCACTTGCGTAGCAAGTCCCTATATCTTTCCCACGCCTCAAATAGCGTCTCATCACCATGTTGTGAGAAATGAGAAATCTCTGAAATAAGCTTTTGAGCCTTTGAAGGAGGGAAGTACTTAGCAAGAAAATCTTTGCATAACATTTTCCATGTGGTGATCTCGCTCTTATCAAGGTTCTTGAACCACTCTTTTGCACGATCCCTCAAGGAAAAGTTGAAGAGCTTCATCCTTATAGCATCCTCCGGCACTCCATTATGTTTTACCGTATCACAAATCTACGAAAACGTGCTCAAGTGTGCATTAGGATCCTCATTTGGCCTCCCACCGAATTGCTCCGATTGGACCATTTGGATAAGGCTCATCCTTATCTCAAAGTTGTTCGCATTGACACGAGGTCCCCATGCTCTTCCTTGAAATTGATCCGTGGGAGATTCGAACATTTGGTTAAGTGGAGGTTGTTGAGCTTCTTGACCCCTCCTTTCTTGCTCATCTTTCCAAGCTTACATATCCTCCAATTGTTTCTTAGAGCCTCAAGCTCTTGATTGTTAGCCATTTCTTGTTCTTCAATAGAATTCCTTCTTCTATGTCTCCTTTCAAAGTTCAAGATCAAAGGTTGAACAAGTAATCCCTTAGACCTTGTGTGCATAAACCTACAAAAAAAAAAAAAAAACAAATGCTTGAATTAGTAACTTAATAACCAAATCGACTATTGAAACTCAAACTAAACATTCCCCGGCAACGGAGCCAAAAATTGATCACCCTAATTTTTAAGGGTAGAGAGAGAGCAATGATAATCGATGTATTACAATCGAGTCGAACCCACAATGAATGTTAAGACGTATGAATTTCAACTAGTAACCTAGTTACCTAATTACTATCCAAGCTACCAACTAATATGTTTTTGTATTTTTTATTTAACTAATCATAATGAAAGTAACTAACAAGTTTAAAGTTCAACTAAACAACTAACAAGTATGCAAATAACTAGAATTCAATAAGGAAATGAAAGTGACTCCAATTATACTTCAATTAGGTATAAGTGATCGGGATTCAGGACTTTGACTAGAATTAGCCCTTTTAATCCAATTTCATGTGGGAAACCTCCTAAGTATGATTAACTCAACTCTCATTGCAATGAAATCAAGTAGATTAATGAAAGGCTTAACTCCTATTAAGATATCAAGCAATTCATTAACTCCCAATAACTTATGGAGTTCTTTAGCCCTACTATTCTCTAGTATGCAAATCTCTTGATCCTAGCATCTAATCTAAGCCTCCTAAGCATTAGATCAAACACTTCATATGCAACTATGGGGATCAATCACAATTACATAATAAAACATAGCCCCAAGAGAAATGAACATGAAATTAGAAGGTAAATTCATAGATCAAGCCTAATCCCATCACTTATCCCTAATCTATATATAATTAGAATCACAAAGGAAATTAGCTAAACATGATTAAGGAAAATAAACCATAAGAAATGCATAAAACCATAATCAAAAGATAGATAATTCAATAAGGAACAAAATAGTGGAAGGATCTTCAAATCTTCAAAGTAATTCACCAACAATTGATGAAAATATCAAAGTAGAAAGAGGGAAATATTTCTAGGGTTCTAATATGAATATTCAAGCCAAACATACCCAATTGGGGAAGATTTTTCATTAATATACATTAAACTTGAGTTTTGGGTCGAGTTGGACTGAGTTTGGCTTGGCCAAACTCGGTCATAAGGAGAGAGCTCACCAAACCGGCAGTCTGGGGGAAAGGGGAACCGGCGGTCTATCAGACCGCCGTGACAGACCGCCAAAGATGTTGTTGGCAGTGGCGACTTGGCAAGGTTGGCCGGCGGTCTGTCAGACTGCCAGGTAGACCTCTGGTCTTCCTTGCTTTGACAGGTAGACCGCTGGTCTTCCTTCTTCAGGTTTTCTTTGTTGTTTGTCCGAGCCAACTTTCTAACTTGAATTTCCACCTTTTACAGCTCATTTCTTCCTCGTCTCCGGCCCTCAATCCTTAGCTACTCAAATACTCTTCTGAATTCCTACAAAAGTAGATCGAAAACCGAGAGAAAACGAGAAAGGTATAGAATATACTACAAGTTAAGAAGCCCTAGTATTTGTAACATTTAAGCACATAAATCGAGACTCAAACACATATAAAATACACTCTACATGCATATAAAATATATGTTAGTCAGTCCCGACAGAGTAGTTAAGAACACCCGGCACATGACCTCTTAAGAGTATTGATGCAGCATGCACAGACTCTCAAACCTCATAAGATGTTCTTCAGGAACACCCTGTCCCTTGTAGTCACACAACATTGATTTAAAAAAATTTAGGATCGGGTCCGTTTGTATATCAGCTGAGAAATGACTGTTCTCATTAATATAATTCTGACAATACTCGAATTTGCTCTCTCTGCCAGCTTTGGTGACAGAGGTCTCCACCACCCCATCCATGTGGGGAATGGATTCGCCCATACTCTTCTTTTCAGAAGCATGGTGCGCATTGCGCAGCTCTTCTAGTTCTGCGGCCATGATTCTCATATGTTCTTGCTGCTCCTGAATTTGCTTTTTGAGCGTATTAGTGAGATCTACCTCTGTTTCGTCAGCATCTCCCTGAATATCATCGTCAGATGATTCTTAATCGATGAATCTTCTGTCCTCTTAGATCTGCGGTAGTTTGGTTGCTAGATCCTGAAGGACCTTCGGATCTGTAGCTTTATCAGTATTTTTATATTTTCCCTTTCCATGGCTTCCTTTGTCTCCTCTTATGGAGAGCGGATTGAGGTGGCTTGTGGGAGTAATTAAGTTAACTCCCATGGCCTTTAAACGTCTATCAATGGCTCCTTCGAGAACTCCATCGGTCATACTTTTCATTTGTTGCAGCATAAGCGGTGAGAATGCAGGTCCTGCATTACCACTCCCTTGGGTAGCCAGTATATGCCCAGGGTATATATTAGCTCCAAGAGGTGTATCAATTTGCTCGTGATGTTAGGATCCTAGCATCTGAGCTACTTCGGAGTTATGCTCCATGATACAGGATCTGAAAAAGGACACAAATGGTCTCCTTATTAATTTATTGTTCCAAATGCCCAATATTTTTAGTTAGGACTTTTTATAATAGCAGTGAGACTTCTGCCAGTAAGCCTGGATCCCATGTGCTTAGATGGATTACATACAATGGCTTTAGGCTTTTTAGTACTCTCCCATCGTTTATTTTTGGGAATTTGACCGAATCATGATAGCTTCTCGAGCCTGGCTCTTTTACCGGGGCTTACCGTCCGCTTATCACGCTTTCTTGGTGATCGCTCTCACTTTTGAGGGTGAGAGGATGCAATGATAATTGATGTGTATAATCGAGTGGAATCCACAGGGAATGTTATGGAGTAAAAGTTTCAACTAGTAATCTAGTTATTTAACTACTATCCAAGCTACAAACTATCAATGATCAGATAAACTAAATAACAATGAAAAGTAAGCAACTAGATATCAACAACTAATAACAAGCGATTAAAAATCAATAGGAAAAAGTTTGGTTCCAAATATAATCCAATAATCACTAGAAGCCTAGGTTTAAGGATTTGCATGGATTAGCCATTTTAATCTAATTCATATGGGAATTCTATATATAGTAAACATCAATTCTTCTCTCAAAGCATTCAATATTAGTGGATTAACCTATGACATCTATCTCCGCTAGGTCTCAAGATGCATATATTAACTCCAAATAGCTCAATTAATTATCTAGAAGCTCCTACTAGCAAGAATTACTAATATGGTGTGATTTGATGCCAAGTGTTATGAATTAAAGTCTCCTAAGCATTTAACCAAACACCTTGTATGCACTCAATGATGACCAATCAATCATGTAATAATATTCAAGACTCAAACCACAAGACATATGAATTAGAAGGTAAATCCAACAACAAAATCCAAAAACCTAGTTTTCTAGATCATATCTTCATATATTGGAACCAAAGGGAAATTTAGCTAGACATAATTGAAGAAATTAAACCATAAAAAATAGATGAAATCATAAGGAAAAGAAAGAGAATTAAATAAGAAAGAATAATCTATGCTTGAATTTAAATTCCAACAAGTGTAGCTTAAGCAATCATGAAAATACTAAAGAGGAAAGTATAAAGTCTAATTAGGGTTCTTGGAATGTAAAAGTATGGAAAGATACATGAAAAAGAGAAGAATTTGGGGTTAGATACATTAAAAATCAGATTTGGGTCGAGTTGGGGCGAATCGGTGCGAGTCAGGACGAGTTCGGGCGAGTTTGGGCGAGCCAAACTCGCCCTTAAGTTGAATTCTCGCGCAACCGGCGGCCTGGTGGGCTGCCGGTCCAGGTCGCCGGACTCTCTGTGCTCCACGGCGGTCCAGGGGTCGCCTGACCGGCGGTCTGGTGGCCTGCCGGTTGGCCACCGGTCAAGCGCCTCTTGACCGGTCAACTTCGTCTCCTTGCGCGACTTTCCCGTTTTCGCTCGTTCTCTCTCGTCCTAACTCCGATTCGCGAACCGCTTTTTGCTATGGACTCCTAACAAACTCCTCTTTGACATGGAATGATCAAATTAGCCAAATGAGTTCTTCATTATCCTGCAAAAAGACGTGAAAAGACTTAAGAGAACGAGGAAAATATAAACAAAGTTAAACTTGTGAAATCCTAACTCTATAACTTGAAGTTCCACATTTTTAAACACAAGTTTCACTCTAATTAGGCTCGATTCTTCCTCATTTCCAGCCTTCAACCCTTAGCCACATGAATGCTCTTTTCAATACTTACAAAAATAGATCAAAAACTGAAAGAAAATGAGAAACTCTAGCATTTCTAATATTTAAGCACATAAATCGAGACTCAAACACATGCAAGATACACTTGATATGCACATAAAATACGTGTTAATCACTTGGTCGAAAAATCCTTTTTATTTTGACTATCTAGTGAATATCTTTACTCACCAAATGTCTTGTGCAGGTTTTCTTCTTTCTGAAGTTTTCCCGCGATGATGGAATTTCTCACTTTCTTCCTTGTATTCTCTAGAAAACGGGGAATATTCCGAAAGGAATTTTCTAGTTAGATTCCCATATAAAGTAAATATCTATATATTTTTGTTGACCAATTTTCCCGAATAAAACAATCTAGGTTATTGCATACTTTGAAAGTGTAAACTTCTGGGAGTTAGCCTTCCTTTTTTGATTTATGACAATGATCTTCCTCGAACTACAAACAAAATTCAAAAAGACATTAACCACAATTCACCCATTGATAGGTTAATAATTATTCAGGGCAAGCAATTTTATTAGACGCTTTGAAATGACGAAGAAAGAAGAATCGATGCCTCAGGGGACGGACTATAACCAACAAATTTTAATGGAGACATGCATTTTTTTAGGAAATCAACGTCTTAGTCAGATTTTTCCCACAGATGACGCCAGTTGATAGATCCGGGTCAAATATCCATCAACGTATTTTTAGAAAGAAAATATATTGTCATAATAGAAATTAGATCCTAGCTTGTGAGGACGCTATCCACTCAACTACCGGTAGGATCGAGTCCTTCGTAACCTTAATCTCGTACCTCAATTGCACCTTCCTGATCGTAGATGGTCGATTCCAAGCCTGCAAAATAGCACTGGAGGAGCAGGGGAGGTTCCTCCGGGAAGACACTCCGACACTCAAGTCAGTTTGATTGTATGAAGCAATGAGAAATGCTCTCTCAAGAGAATGCGAGATGTGCATGTGTGTATTGCCTTAGCAAAGCTTGCAGCAATGAAGTGTTGGAATAAAGAAGACGTACCCATCTGAATATAATGGTAAGGTAAGGTCGAGTAATGATGTAATTTCCTCGACATTAGAGGGGCAAAGTGGTCTTTTAAAGGGGGACAAAGTGATTGAAACCCTCTCTCAATCTCGAATATAATTTGTTAACAGAATGGTCCCCGCTGTAGGGCCTACATTCATGCCTTTCGCATGAATTCCATGGTTCTGAAAGGTGGGGAGGGATTTGCTATTTTTATCACAGATCCTTCCTTTTAGTTCTGCTGCCGGACAGATCCCTTGAAGGGATCTATTATTATGAGGGGCATATTCCCTATCAGAACGGTCCCCATTGTGGGGCTTCAACCACGTAATCTGCATGCTTATAGGGATCTGTCCGGGGTATTGTAGATCCCTCTCTCCGATCTACTTATGGGGCAGATCCTTTGGTGGGATTGGCAAAAGTTCTGATATTGTGCAGGTCTATTCCCTATCATACTCAAAAGGTCTATGTTCACAAAACTGTTGTGATCTTAAAAGCGACTGCAGTCTAACTTCTATAGTAATCTACCATATCTGAGTTTGTTGTGTCCGAGGAGGTGGCCACCTCACTCGGTCACCTGATTGGTCACTACACTCAATGACAAAATCAATGATCACATGAGGACCCGAATTCGATTATCAATTTAGCCTTGCACCATTTAACAGATAGATATCATACAAAAACTGAAAACATTTATGGCATGACAACTGTAAAAGAGCTAACATCTAATAAAACATGCTTTTGTTTTATAGAAATCCCACCTCGTTGCTCTTCTCAACTGCTACTTGAATCAATCTCTGTCTCAGCTACTGTCCCTCCTCCTCGTGACCTTCAATTGAAAAATTGAGGTAAGATTCGTATTCTAACGAATAAAATCTTATCTAAGATTCTAGTTTTTTGTCTGATCGGAGGTTATTCTAATTTCAGTAACGTGGTTACTCTATTCTAAGCTCGAGTTATCAAGTCCAGTTATGTGAACGGTTCATGTAATTTTCTATTAATAAATCAATCTCTGATTTATCGTGAAACTAGATTAATTATTTCTAATTGTGTAATTGATTAGCTAAATTAATTAATCTAAATTATTAATTATTAATTAATTAACTTATTAAGTGAATTATTTTAATCGTGAAATAATTCCTTACGAATTATTGAAATCTGAATACGGGTAGAAAATGATTTAATTCGTCGTGTCTCTGTCCATAATTAAATTAGATATTGGGCTCGTAATTTAATTAAACCATTTTGGCCCAATTCAGTAAATCCGGCCCACTTAGTTGATACGGCCTAGAATTTGGCCCAGTCTTCATCCCGGTTTTTTTTGGCCCGGCCCGGACCCGCAACTTAGCCCGACCCGACCCGGTTGAACAAAAGAACCCCAATCTCCTCTTTCTTTCTTCATTCAATCGCTGAACCCGTTATCTTTCTCTCTCTCAGTTTGTGATTCTCTCTGTCGCACTCTCTCCCTCCCTCAAATCCTCTTTCTTCTCTGATGCTCGCCGTCCTTTCACAGCACCGGCGGCCGTCGTTGTCGTCGATTGTTGCATTCTCCTTCTCTCTGTGATTGATTCCCTTCTCCATATCGAGATTTGGGGATAACAGCCCTAATCATAAAATGGGGGCAGCGATCCTCCCATCTTCCTTCATTGATTTTCGGCGAGATGCACCCTTCCGTTTGGGGTTCCGTCGGCACGGTGTGTCACGACCGCACTTCGCTAATTGATAGCTTAGATTGGTATAATCGTGACTATGGAAAGATATGCATATATGTTTGGAATGAAAGAAGGAATATCAAATGACTTGACTCATTAACTCAATAATTTAGACTTCATTGATTAAAGAGACGGACATTGTTAACTAATTCACCGAGAAGTTATGTCATGATTCTGACTTAATACAACCAAATCGAAGAGACTAGAATAGATTAGCGTACGCAACGGAAATGTGTTTAAAACATATGTATGAAGACATGTGCTACCAAGAGTATTCAGTTCTAATCTACTTGACAGAAGATCCTGGCTGGTCACCTCGCTTCAACCTCCGCTCAACTTGCACATCGGAAATAATGTACAGGGCATGAGTACAAAGTACTCAGTGGATACGTGCCCAAAATCATTTATCTTATTGCCAGCCATATAAACAGTAATGCATAGGGTTTTAACTTTAAAAGAACCTATGCTTACCAAAACACTTTACGATTCAAAGATGCCTGCGCAGGCTAATTCATCTGTACCTTACCATATCTGGAAACATGAGTACCGAGAAGGTGGCCACCTTCCACGGCACCTGACTAGTCAACTGCCGTTGAGCGTAGTCGCACAATGTACACTAGCCCTTGTAAGATAGACATCTTACTAGGATCCGAATTCGATTAACAAATTGGCACAACCAACTCAGATAGGTATCATACAAAAACTAAAAACATTTATGGCATGACAATAGTAAAAGAGCTAACATCTTATAAAACATGCTTTTGTTTTATAGAAAGCCCACCTCGTTCGCTTATCTTGACTGCTACTAGACAATCTTCATCTCAGCTACTGACCCTCCTTCGTGTAACCTTCGATTGGAGAAATCGAAGTAAGGTTCGATTGGAGAAATCGAGGTAAGGTTCGTATTCTCAGCTAATAGCAATTTGGGCTTATTGCATGACAAAGGCCGGCCCAACTAAAAATTTATTATTGGCCCATCCATTTTGCAAGACCCAGCCCTGTCGATTAAGTAGTATCGGCCCAACCCTCTTGCCGACCCAACTCATGGCCCGATCCAGAAAAACCCGACCTGGGTTACAAAAAAAACCCCTCTCTTCCTCACTTCATCGTCTCACACACACTCTCTCTCTAACTCGACACTCTCGATAGAACTCTCTCTTGTTGCTCCATCATCTGCGGTCGTCATCTCTGGCGACCGTTGCTGTCGCTGGTTCTCGCGCCCTCATCTATTGTCTTATCAGTCTGCCTCTCTCTCTGTTTTTGGTTGTTTTCCCCAATCGAAAATCCTAATTCGAATCGGGGAAAACTTTCCCACTTCGATATCCGGCGAGCATTCCCTTATTAGCGTACTTTCTCCGTTGCGGTGAGACGGCGCCGGCGGCCTTACTCGTATCGGGTCCCCTTTGCTTCGCCAGTGCAGTGAGACGGCGCCGTTGTGGGGAGGGTGTACAGCGGTTTCGGACGGATTCGTCCAGCTCGGCCTTCGCCTGCAATTCCATCCTTTCTCCAGTGGCCCTCAAATTCACCGGCCGCAACTCCCGCCAATTCCGACGAATTCTCTCTCTCTCTAGAATTTTGATCCTAAATTAAAATTCTAATTCTCAGAATTAGGAGACATTACCCCTCCCTCGATTGTATTAGTAAATTAGGGTTCAGTTCTTTTCTCTATTTTTTTTTTCTCTAACTCTCGACCTCTGTTCTTCGTTTCAGATTCCGGCGTTGATGACGGAACGCCGCTGTTGTTCGTTGCTGCTCACTCCAGCATTGGTCTGCTACCATCGTCTTCGGAGTTGACGATTGTTGCTGCTATTAAACGAAGGAATCCCCCCCCCCCTTCGTTCGGTAACTTGCCCAATCTCCTTTTATTCTAAAGCTACGTGTTTAGTTTTATCGAGCAATTGATCTACGTTTGATTACGTTATCTGTTTGACTTGTGACTAGTTGTTTGTAGTTTTATGGCTGAGATACTACGTATGTTAGCACTCTCGATTTATCGAGTAAGTTATTGTCTCTGGTTCTAGGTTCATGCTCGAAAGCAGCTATAGTGATTATTTGGGGTTATAGTGAGAATACAGGTTTCATGCTTCTTAAGTTTCCTTTTTGTTTGAGGTGAGTTCTTAGTTAATCATTCATGTTTTAAGGCATACTTGAACTTGAATCTAAAGAGGTAGTTTGGATTGGTGTTTTTGTGTTCTATTGTTCTTAGTTCAGATAACTGGAAGGTGGTTATGCTAGGCTCTCTACTTGAAAGAAAATGATAGCATGCTTATTCTTTTGTAAGAGTTAGGTGACTTGGGTTACCTTGTGAAATGAAAAAGTTTTGGGTGGGTGCTGTAGTTGGTGGGAGGATTAGCTCCTTCTTCCTTCTCTTCTAGTTGCTTCCCAAGCTTCTCTCTCACTCTCTAAGTGTTTAGTAATTTGGTGAAGAATGAAATGGTAAAATGGCTGTTGTAAGTGGAGGTATTTATACAAGGAAATGGGCAGCTTTGTAACTAGTTAATACTTCAAACTATGGCTTATTTGTTGGGTAATAGCCTTCCATAATCTCTTGGCTGATTATCCCCTTTTATTTTGCAGATTTTGTCGGCTGCAATGTTGTTGTTCAGCAGTTGATTTGCTGGAGATGGAGGGGATTGATTTACCTCATCTTTTTTTTGGAAAATTTCTTGGTTGTACGAATGCTTCTACAGCTGATTTTCTAAAGCTTGAAGGAACTAATTGCGTATTTTTCTTTGATTTGATCACCAAAAGAGGCGTGTAATCTTATGCTTGTCAAACCAACCATTATCTTATGGTTAATAGGTGTAATAGCTTTCCAATGTTGAGTTGATGTAATGTAATAATTACTTTTTTTAAATTCTGCTAGTGGGTCTTGTAGGAGTTTGTATTTCGGTTGATTAGTCTTCTTCTATAATAAGGAAGTTAATCTCATATTGTTATATCTTTCTTCTATTTATTGGGCTTGACCCAAAAAGGAAACGGGTCTGGCCCGACACTCAAAAGCCACTAATGGGCTTGGCCCAATCGAGAACGACACATTAATTATCCTATGAACCATTAATCGAGGCATTCACGTTTGATTTATTCTTAGCTAAGAATAATCAAGCTACCATTAAGTATCTAGTTGTTTAATTAGCTAGGCAAATACTCCAATCGAATACTTAATCGTCTGTTTAACTAACAGCGACTAGTAATCATGTTGCTGCTTGATTTTAATCGAGAACTTCATTCCTTGGAAATATATATATATGTGTCGATTAGGAGTGGGAATTGAATTCCTAAAGCTAGTAATTTCTCTTAGCACATAATTAAGCTAGTTAGGAAAATACGGGACGTTACACGGTGAGACGGCACGGCTCCGGGGTGTCATCCGGCAATCATGGCTCGAACTTTGTCGATCTCCACTCCTGCCGGCGTCTGTGTCGGACTTGGTGACCCTCTCCGGCGCAACTCCTGTGCTCCGGCGGCCTCTCTGTTAACTCTACGGGACTTGTTCCTAAAATAAAATCCCTAATTCTCATAATTAGGGGACATTCGTCCTAATTGATTGACAACAATTTCGGTGGCGGTGAGGATGCCTCCGCCGGCAGTGGCTGCTGCCGCCTCTCTCTCATTTTATCAATGTTTATTAAATTATTTAGTTACCATAATGTTACTGGTTGTCGTCCTTTTTCCTCTTGTAGGTTCGGTGGCGCGAGGATGGAGGCACCATTGCTTTTCTGCTACTGCCGTGTGAGTTTCGGTGTCGACGATCGCCGAGGGCACTGCCGCTGTCCGCTGTAGCTCGCCGTTGGCCCCCTTCTTGTTTGATTTCTTTGCCGTCGAGGCTCGGCCTTGACAAAGGTTCGATTTCCTTCTTCCCCCCTCTCTTGTTTTTATTCATTGCTCAACTCATTGGAGGGTCTAGTAGGTGTTTATATGTTGAGGCTGCGTTTGGTAATCATCTCAAGATGAGGAATGATGATTCATCTCAAGATGACTCATATGAATAGTGTCAAGATGAATCATTCATCTCTCCATTTGGTAGCAAAAATTCAGACCCGGATGATATCATATTGTGTTTGGTACAAATTGCAAAACTCTAGATTAAAATTTAAGTTGACTATTTTACCCTTATTAAATACCCCTACCGATTCACTGTTTATCGTTGAGATTAAATAGTACCCTTTATTATTTATTATTTATTACTCTGTATTATTATTATTATTATTATTATTATTATTATTATATTGTTGAGTTATTATTTTCTTATTCTTGTTATTATTATAATTATTACTATTATTGTTATTATTATTTATTTATTATTATTATTATTATATTATTATATTGTTGAGTTATTATTTTTATTATTCTTGTTATTATTATAAATTATTACTATTATTGGTTATTTATTATTATTATTATTAGTATTATTATTATTATTATTATTATTATTATATTATTATTATTATTATTCTTGTTATATTATAATTCTTACTATTATTATTATTATTAAATTATATTATTATTATTATTATTATTATTATTATTATTATTATATTGTTGATTATTATTTTTTATTCTTGTTATTATTATAATTATTACTATTATGTTATTATTATTATTTATTATTTATTATTATTATTATTTTATTATATTATTATTATTATATTGTTGAGTTTATTTTTCTATTCTTGTTATTTTATTATTACTATTATGTTATTATTATTATTATTATTATTATTATTATTATATTTATTTTATTATTATTCTTGTTATTATTATAATTATTACTATTATTATTATTAAATTATTATTATTGTTTTATTATTATTACTATTATTATAATTGTTACTATTACTATTACTATATTCTTATTATTTTTTATTACATTATTATTATATTATTATTATTATTATTATTATTTATTGATATTATTTATTATTTATTATTATTATTATTATTTTATTACATTATTTATTATTTTATTATATTATTATTTATTATTATTACTATTATTATTATTTTTCTTACTTATTATTATTATTATTGATTTATTATTATTATTATTACTATTATTGTTATTATTTATTTATTTATTATTATTATTATTTTATTACATTATTATTATTATTATTATTTGAAATCGTATAAATACATAAGGGTAAAATGGTAAGAGAGAGAAAGTATTGTGTTACTGTTTTAATGAGTTCACCTCATCCGACCAAAAACGTGAGATGACTAAACAAGGCGGAACAGTGAAATATCAACGGGCCTTGCATTCATCTCGGGCCCTCCAGTTTATTTTAATTGGTTATCAAACAGTGAGATGAACCAAGATGATCTCTCTCATCTTGGTTCATCTTGGTTCATCTTCTTTACCAAACACACCCTGAGTGTTTTTACTCTTCTTAGCCTTTGTTAAATACTGGGTTTTGGATTGAGGCATCATGTTCTAGAATTTTCAGTTTAGGGCATAAGCTTATGAAGTTGTTTCCATGCTTTTCTGTGTTCTAGTTTTTGTCATAGTGCTTTAGAACAAAAGAAGCACACTCAATAGTTATGATACGATTCCTTTGGAGGAAATGTGAACATGCTTATTGTTCTAAGTTGAGAATTTGTCTAGGGGTAAGTAATCTAAGCTTAGCACACTCAATAGTTATGATACGATTTACTTCTTGTTTGAAAAAAAACAATATCATGCTTATTCTTGAGTGGGTGTTTAAGGTTTGTTACCTTGAAGTAAGAAAGGTTTGAGGTAAGGCTTGTGGTTACCTTGGAGATGGGATTTTTTTCCTCTTCTCTTGACTACTATCTCCCCCCTTTCTTCCTTAGTGTGCTGATGTTCTAGCTTCTCTCCTTCCACTCACTTTTGGTTTCTCACTGATGTATGCTGCGAAATTTGTGAAGTATGAAATGGAATGGAGTGGCTGATGTAGGGGTGGGGTATATATATATTGAGTTGAGAAGACTGATTTCTACCTTCTCTTTTCCTTTGATTGATTAGGAGAAAACGTGTAGCTTTGATTTTGTAAGACTAAGCATTATTTAGTGGTTAATACCCGCCTTGGTAAACCAAACTAGAGTTGATGTTTGTAATTTTATTAAATTATTTATCCTTTGAATTAATGAAAGTAGGCTTCCTGTATGGATTCCGGCTGATACGCCCCCATTTTATATATATATATATATATATAGGGAGTTGATCAAATAGAAACCAACCCTTAGGTAGTAATTATGATTCATTCTACACCATAGATTTTTAAATTTAAGTGGTTCAGATTTAAAGACATAATGGAATAAATATTCTTTTTATATTTATTTTTTCATTTGTAGCTGTTCATGTAAGGGTAAATCAGATAATTTATCCCCCAAATAACAGGGAAACTGCCGCTAATATAGGGATTCAAACCGTAGTCTCGTTTAATTATTGAGTTAATCAATTTGTACCATATTTTTTATACTTCATTGATCAGTTTGGTTATCATTGCAGTATGTATTGTTATGATTACAGTATAAGGAGTTAAGGTTTTCGAGAAGATGAGTGCTTAATTTGAACATTTTTTGTGCTTAAATAAATTATTTGAATTGCTTAATTTAAAAAATTTTAGTGTTTAAAAGTTGGATAGCAATTACATGAGTTCGAGAGTTTCTACATTTCAAAATTTGACTTCATACTTTTAAATTAAGCATTTCAAATATAGGAGTTTTAGTGCTTAACTTGTACATTGTTGGTGCTTAAATAAATTATTTGAAATGCTTAATTTATAAATTCCTAGTGATTAAAATTTGGATAGGAAAAGCAATTAAAATTGTACAAATAAGCAATTTGATATATTCAAATAAGCAATTTGAGAAATCTGACAAAGTAATTCAAAAGTAATAAGCATTTAAATGACTGCAAATAAGTAATGTTAAAGCTCTAAATAAGCAATTAATATGGTATAAAGAAGTAATTTAAACTAAGATCAAATAGGAATTAACCAACCTCAGGTAATAACTAGGATCCATTCTACACCATTAATTTGATATAATTGGACGCTTAAGATATAAACTA
>CM038121.1:1806714-1820517 GCA_001642375.2 Mentha longifolia | reverse complement strand
AGGGTAAAATGGTAAGAGAGAGAAAGTATTGTGTTACTGTTTTAATGAGTTCACCTCATCCGACCAAAAACGTGAGATGACTAAACAAGGCGGAACAGTGAAATATCAACGGGCCTTGCATTCATCTCGGGCCCTCCAGTTTATTTTAATTGGTTATCAAACAGTGAGATGAACCAAGATGATCTCTCTCATCTTGGTTCATCTTGGTTCATCTTCTTTACCAAACACACCCTGAGTGTTTTTACTCTTCTTAGCCTTTGTTAAATACTGGGTTTTGGATTGAGGCATCATGTTCTAGAATTTTCAGTTTAGGGCATAAGCTTATGAAGTTGTTTCCATGCTTTTCTGTGTTCTAGTTTTTGTCATAGTGCTTTAGAACAAAAGAAGCACACTCAATAGTTATGATACGATTCCTTTGGAGGAAATGTGAACATGCTTATTGTTCTAAGTTGAGAATTTGTCTAGGGGTAAGTAATCTAAGCTTAGCACACTCAATAGTTATGATACGATTTACTTCTTGTTTGAAAAAAAACAATATCATGCTTATTCTTGAGTGGGTGTTTAAGGTTTGTTACCTTGAAGTAAGAAAGGTTTGAGGTAAGGCTTGTGGTTACCTTGGAGATGGGATTTTTTTCCTCTTCTCTTGACTACTATCTCCCCCCTTTCTTCCTTAGTGTGCTGATGTTCTAGCTTCTCTCCTTCCACTCACTTTTGGTTTCTCACTGATGTATGCTGCGAAATTTGTGAAGTATGAAATGGAATGGAGTGGCTGATGTAGGGGTGGGGTATATATATATTGAGTTGAGAAGACTGATTTCTACCTTCTCTTTTCCTTTGATTGATTAGGAGAAAACGTGTAGCTTTGATTTTGTAAGACTAAGCATTATTTAGTGGTTAATACCCGCCTTGGTAAACCAAACTAGAGTTGATGTTTGTAATTTTATTAAATTATTTATCCTTTGAATTAATGAAAGTAGGCTTCCTGTATGGATTCCGGCTGATACGCCCCCATTTTATATATATATATATATATATAGGGAGTTGATCAAATAGAAACCAACCCTTAGGTAGTAATTATGATTCATTCTACACCATAGATTTTTAAATTTAAGTGGTTCAGATTTAAAGACATAATGGAATAAATATTCTTTTTATATTTATTTTTTCATTTGTAGCTGTTCATGTAAGGGTAAATCAGATAATTTATCCCCCAAATAACAGGGAAACTGCCGCTAATATAGGGATTCAAACCGTAGTCTCGTTTAATTATTGAGTTAATCAATTTGTACCATATTTTTTATACTTCATTGATCAGTTTGGTTATCATTGCAGTATGTATTGTTATGATTACAGTATAAGGAGTTAAGGTTTTCGAGAAGATGAGTGCTTAATTTGAACATTTTTTGTGCTTAAATAAATTATTTGAATTGCTTAATTTAAAAAATTTTAGTGTTTAAAAGTTGGATAGCAATTACATGAGTTCGAGAGTTTCTACATTTCAAAATTTGACTTCATACTTTTAAATTAAGCATTTCAAATATAGGAGTTTTAGTGCTTAACTTGTACATTGTTGGTGCTTAAATAAATTATTTGAAATGCTTAATTTATAAATTCCTAGTGATTAAAATTTGGATAGGAAAAGCAATTAAAATTGTACAAATAAGCAATTTGATATATTCAAATAAGCAATTTGAGAAATCTGACAAAGTAATTCAAAAGTAATAAGCATTTAAATGACTGCAAATAAGTAATGTTAAAGCTCTAAATAAGCAATTAATATGGTATAAAGAAGTAATTTAAACTAAGATCAAATAGGAATTAACCAACCTCAGGTAATAACTAGGATCCATTCTACACCATTAATTTGATATAATTGGACGCTTAAGATATAAACTAATTATAAGGGAGTGGATTAAATAGAAACCATCCTTAGGTGGTAACTAGGATCCATTCTACACCATTGATTTGATAATACTTGAACTTCATATTTAAACTAATTATAAGGATTATCATTAATGTGAGAATAAGCATGTAAATAGGCATAATAAATTGCTTATTATCTTAGTTTCATTTGTTTATTATCTTAGTTTCAAGTGCTTGTTTCTACATTTCAATTTGCTTATTACTATATCATTCTAGTTGCTTATTATATTATTTCAAATTCTTATGCAAATTATAAAATGGATTATTTTGAATAAACGTATGACTTGTTACTTTTTATGTGCTCAATTTCAAATGTTATATTGTCTAAAATTCATGTAATTTCTTAAATGCTTTGTCTGAATAATTATATTGTATATTGTCTCAATTTAAAGTGATTATTTTTCAAGTGCTTATTATCTCAATTTCAAATGCTTATTGTCTTTGTTTCAAGTGCTTATTTGGCATTGTAGTTGCTTATTATATCATTTCAAGTCCTTATGTAAATTTCAAGTTCTTGTAAAATAAAAAGAACTCATATACCATAAAAAAAAAAAATCTTTATGTATTTTCTAAAAACCAATATGTCTCATGGAATGCTTAGTTTCTATAAACCAATTGCTTAAAACATATTTTTAAATGCTTAATCTAAACCTTGATACTTCTGGTCGGCTCCTCCAAATCCAAGGTGCTTAATTTTTTATCCAAACGTCCCATTTTGGACAATTTTAATCGTGTCTCATTATGTGTTTACTTTATTCAGACATATTGCTAATAACTTATTGTCAAATGCTTTGATAATACTCCTATTGTTCCGAACTTCCAAGTTCCAATAAAGTTCGGATTTCATAGTGGGGAATTCTTAACTTCTACTCTGTACAAAGTGAATTCAATTATTCAAATACCAGCAAGGAACGATAGTATTGAAAATTAGGTGAGAGATAAACATTTAATCTGAATCCCTTGATATATGCGAACGGTTACAAAAACTCTACTAATTTACCTTATTAGCCTTTTCGGTTTAAATAGGAAAAATATATAAAGGAATTTATGAATATATCATAACCATAGATCTATAAAAATTAATGGCTAGGATTGGATCCTAGTTACTACCTAAAAATTAGGATCCCATTTGATCCCCACCTCTCTATATATATATATATATATATATATATATATATTGGGCTTGCCCATTATCTTAAGTGGGCTTGACCCAATAATCCGATTGACTAATAATCACGTGATTAATAAATTGAGGACTCGAGTCGATTTATCCTTATATAAGAATAATAAAAATTATAAATATGTATCTAGTTAAATCATACAAACGAACACTTAATCGATTATTCGTTGATTAACCAAAAGTGATTACTAATTGATCGATCTTATTTTCGCAAGGTAGTTAATGCACGAAAACTGGGAATTAATGAACACGAAAAGGAGCACAAAGGATTTACGTGGTTCGATCTATTGTGATAGATCTACGTCCACGGAGCGAAAGTGTGTCTGGATCTTATTGAGAGAATACGTATAGCTTGTACAAAGATTGTCCTCCCCTCTCCATCTATTCTAAACCCCTATTTATAAGTATCTACACATGGAATTCGACTAAGATTACAAGTCTTTTCCTACTAGGACTCTTTGGCTTGATCTCCCCCTTTACTGGATAAACACCGAGCTTCTATATCTCTTGGAGCTTGAATTGTAGTCGATGTAGGAGTTGCCTTGGTGTAGAAGTCTCTTTGAAGTAGGTTGTAGCTGACTGGGCCGAGCTGCATAGGGCTTTAGTTGGGCCGAGTTGCGTTGGCCGAGCTTAACTGTCGGGGCCCAATTATATTGGGCTCGATGCTTGGGCCTAGTAGCTAGGCCATATCCTATCACATCCCCTCCCCCAAAAAAAAGATATAGAAGTGAGGGTGTGACTCGGGGTAGAAAGTTGAAGTAGGAGTATTGAAAGTGCATTACCCCGTCGAAAATTAGATTTCGACGAAGTCGGAATGCTTTCCACCTCGTTAAGACGAGGTGGGTATAAAATTTGCATTGCCCCTTCGGAAATTGGATTTCGACGAAGTCGGAATGCTTGCCACCTCGTTAAGACGAGGTAGGTATGAATTTTGCATTGCCCCCTCGGAAATTAGATTTCAACGAAATCGGAATGCTTGCCACCTCGTTAAGATGAGGTGGGTATAAAATTTGCATTTCCCCTTCGGAAATTGGATTTCGACGAAGTTGGAATGCTTGCCACCTCGTTAGGACGAGGTGGGTATGAATTTTGCATTGCCCCCTCGGAAATTAGATTTCGATGAAATCGGAATGCTTGTCACCTCGTTAAGATGAGGTGGGTATAAAATTTGCATTTCCCCTTCGGAAATTGGATTTCGACGAAGTTGGAATGCTTGCCACCCGTTAGGACGAGGTGGGTATAAAATTTGCATTTCCCCTTCAGAAATTGGATTTCGACGAAGTTGGAATGCTTGCCACCTCGTTAGGACGAGGTGGGTGTAAAATTTGCATTGCCTCTTCGGAAATTGGATTTCGACGAAGTCGGAATGCGTACCGCCATGTGATGACGAGGTCGAATGAAATTTCGCATTGCCCCTTCGGAAATTAAATTTTAACGAAGTCAGAATGCGTACCGCCATGTGGTGACGAGGTCGAATGAAATTTCGCATTGCCCCTTCGGAAATTAAATTTTGACGAAGTCGAAATGCGTACCGCCTCGTTAGGACGATCACGTGATGTGTCAGTTACATTAAATGCGCCGTTTGGGGTCCCGATAAAATAGGCGCGTGCGTGTTAGAGTTGGAGTGAAGAGGCGGAAAGTTACTAAAACTTCTTTCAGACGCCACAACAATTTCATTTTGAAATTTCGAAACCTTAAAAATTTTCGGCACTCCATCTTCTACATTCTCGCTTGCAAAATCGCCGTTGGTGTTATACCAGAACCCAGTGAATTATCTATTGTGGCCATAGTCGTCCATCGCCATAAAAGTAAGTTTCCATGGCTTCTGCTTCTTTTATTTGCGAATCAAGCGATAGTAGTAGTCAAGATTCTGGCAAAAGGTCTACGTCGCCGCCGGTATCACATTCGCCGGAAAATATAAATGTGGATGTATATACTGTAGAGTCGGACATTTCCGCAAAATGTAGGGTATTTTTTGCTTCTCCCTTTAATTCAGTCGGAACCGTCTCCAAATTCTCTTCAACTCTAGATTCATCTGCAATGCTGAAGATTGCGAGAAATTATTTATTTTCTTATTGGATAGAGATGTTAGTTCCTCGGCCGGAGGATAGGGCATCCAACCCTCCGGTCGGCTTCGTAACTATCTACGAAGATTGCTTAAGCCATGGTCTTTGTCTTCCCCTCCCCCCCTGTTTTTGCCAATCTTCTTCGGAAGTTCGGCATTCCTTTAGCTCAAATAACGCCGAACTCGTTTAGGCAGCTTATCGGTTTAGGCATAATCAGTAGCCATCACGGGGTCAGCCTGTCAGTAGAGCTGATCCTAAAATATTACCAATTTAATTCATTTAACGGGTGGTACTACTTGACACCCCGTCTTGACTTTAAAGTGAAGACGAAGTCAAAAATCCCGAACTGGCAGTCTAAGTTCTTTTTTTGCCGGTTCGGTGAGGTCCTACATTTCGTATGGAATGTGGGTAAGTTGAGGAACCAAGGCACCGAAGAGAAATTCGGTGCGCTTGAGGGTGTGTTAACGGGTCTCGTCGATGAAGATTTCACCGAGGCCGATCTTGCAAGGGCGGGTCTGAGCCCTTATGATCCAGACTCCATGGTTAAGCCGGTGAAGGGTGAGGCTCCACTTGGTCTGTTTTTATCTTGTTGTTTGATGTCATGAAATTGTGATATGGCTTCTACTGTTTGTCTGCAGTGAAGCTACTCGGTAAGAAGATGACGAGATCCAGCTCGACTGAAAAGCCATCATCCGAGGCGTCCTCGGAGCGAACCGAGAGCGGACTGATCTCATCACCAATGGAATCCCTTCCAGAGCGACCTCTCATTCGTAAAAAGAAACAGCAGAAGTTGGTTGTTGCTGTTACAAACGAAGAGGAGGATTGCGCTGTTACTGCAGTTCGGTCGTCTCGTGGTGTGGGAGGCCAGGGTTTTGGAGAACTGGTGAATCGGCGATAGCCGTTTCCCGAGGTAACATCATATGCCCTCGTCTAAACTTCGGCACCCCCCCTTTTGTTTTATTTATTATTTTTTAACTAATATATGTTGATGTAGGGTACCGAGGATATGGTGACGAGGCTGAGTGATCTGGCCTCGGAATTGAGCATTTTCCTGACCTCCGGGGTCGATCGGTACAACGAGATGGCCCAGGCTCGCCGTAACCTGGAAAATGAAAAGGGCGGCCTCGCCAACCAATTGGCTGTGACCGAAGCCAAACTGGCTGCAGAGCGAGCTGCTACCGAGGCGGCTAAGACAGAGGCAATCTCATTGAGGGCTGAGGTGGAGGCGGTGAGGCGACGCGAGGCTGAAATGGTGGCCGGGCAAGGGCCTCTACTTCGGGCGTATACAGAGCGACTCTTCCGGTCTGAAAAGTTCTCAGAACTTGCCGGGCAGGTGGCTTCGGTTCTGAACGCTCGCGCGGTCAGTGACATCATCGACGGCATTGCTGCTGATATGCCGGACTTGGATAAATCCAAGTACGGTTATCAGGAGATGTCAGATGAGCTCGTATACCGCATGTATGCCGAGGCTTTACTGAAAAGTATCCAAGGTATCCCTCTGTTGGATAGCTTGGCCTCGGCATCCACTTTTTTGACTGCCGAGGTAGTTCAAAATTGCCCAGTCGACCGGGACAACGAGCTGGAGGAGGTGATCGCTAACCTCCACCGCACTGCGGAGACCGAGGTGAAGGATGTTGGCCACGAAGAAGTGGAAGCTGAGAAGAATGAGGAGGCTGAAGTCAGGGGTGAGGATGAAACCGCTCCGGCTAATGATGAAGCTCGTTGTGAGGACGAAGAGAATGCCGGAGTGGTCAGTTGATCACCCTTTTTCAATATTTCTCCCCTTAGCATGTACTTCGTCATCAGTAGGATGGCGCATTTTGCTGAAGTAATGAAAACTTTATTTCTTATTAGAAATTCATTTCCCTTTTGTAGTCTTCTTCTTCTCCAAAACTTTTCGATGCATCTCCGTATATAGCTCAAATTAATAACTTACTGCGGGCTCTTGAAGCTAAGAATGTCGAAGCTCTTCGTTTGAGAGACCAAGCTAACCATATCCAGGATGAGGCCGACGTGAGACTTAGAGCCGCTCAAATCAGAAATGACGAGCTTCAAGCTCGGCTCCTAGAGCTTAGAGATAAGTATGATGCCATGAAGGAAGAATCTAGAAGGATCGCCGAGGAGCATGCTGAATACGAGGCCATTGTCCGCCGAAACGGCGGGAAAACCATTGCTGAAGTGGATGCAAAGGTAACAGAAATCGCAGCCCGGTGTAAGGATTACTAAGAAAGATACGGGGCGGACTCCTGGCAACTCCAAGATCAGATGGTCGAGCTGAAGCGAATAGCTGGTATGTACGATGTGATTCTAGCTCGGCGTCCGAAATTGGCTGCTCGACTGGGAAAGGACTCTCATCCTTCAAGTTCGTCCACTACCACTGATCCCTCGAGATCGTCAACTCCCACGGATCGATCAGACATGAGATTCACGCGGCACTCTAAAGAGTTTTATGAACAAGAACGGCAAAGATTGGCTCGACGAGGTCGAGGTCGGAGTCTTCAACCAGGTAGGGATCGGAGTCGAGGACGAGGTAGTGGTGAACGAGGTCAAGGCCGCTTCAATATAGATGATGTTTTAAATTTCAACTCCGACGGTGATTTTCCTACAAGATGGCTTAGTTTTAGCAAACCCAAGCCTTCGAGTTCGTCTTAATCACCATGTATTGTACTTTTCCATTTTTGAAATATAACGGAATTCTCTGTACTCATATTAGCCTTTTACCTTGTTTTTAACATAGATATATTTCCTTGTATTATACAAAGGTAGGCCATAATGAGCATTACCTCGTCAAAAGACGAGGTTTAGGGTTGAGTAGCCCGACTTCATCAAAGATGAAGTGTAGGCTTTAATTAGCACGACCTCGTCGTCCGACGAGGTTTAGGCTTTTAGTAGCACGACTTCGTCAAAGACGAAGTTTAGGCTTTAATTAGCACGACCTCGTCGTCCGACGAGGTTTAGGCTTGGAATAGCACGACTTCGTCAAAGACGAAGTTTAGGCTTTAATTAGCACAACCTCGTCATCCGACGAGGTTTAGGCTCTTCTTTGTTTTAAACAAAGGCCGTATCTTTGTTTTTAACCGAGGTGGTGCCTCCTCGTTTTAAACAAAAGTACTTCTTCCTAGCTTTTAACAAAGGTGGTTCCTTCGTTTTAAGCCCATGCAGTTTGAACTTCTATTTTTAACAAGGTTAGGTCGGTACGCGCGCGTTTAGAATTTACCCCCAATGTGGAGTTTATTAAATTACCCTCGTCAGGGTTTTAGAATAAAAGATCAAAATACTAAGCATAAGTGTAATAGAGAGACATGCAAGATATGATATGCAAGGATTTAAACGAATAATAAAGGAAAAATAAAACTTTATTGATAAAAAAAACTAAAAAAAGAAAAACAGCTGACAAGACGACCTGACTCTTGACACCTACGACTTTAAATGAACTGATCTTAGACATTACTCTCCTCCACTTATACAAAGTATTTTTTTAAATGATTAATGTGCCATGTACGGGGTAAGGGCTCACCGGATAAATGGGCAAGCTTGTACGACCCTTTGCCGAGAACTTCTTCAACTCGGTACGGTCCTTCCCATGTGGCTTCAAGCTTGCCGAGCCTTTCCGCTTTACTGACCTCGTTATTCCGAAGTACAAGGTCGCCTACTTGGAATTGTTGGTACTTCACCCTTTGGTTATAGTACCGAGCTACTTGTTGCTTGTACTTGGCTTCTCTTATGTAGGCGAGCTCTCGTTTTTCTTCCAGCAGATCCAGTTCGGTTCGGAGGTCTTCCTCGTTGACTTCGGCTGTGAAGTTGATAGTGCGCGGGCTCGGCAGGCCTATCTCTACCGGGATCACTGCTTCGGTTCCGTACACCAAACTATAAGGTGTTTCACCGTTCGAGGTCCGGGGAGTTGTTCGGTACGACCATAGGACTTGGGGTAAATTTGCTGCCCAATCTCCTTTGGCTTTGTCGAGGCGGGTTTTGAGTCCCTTGACGATCGTTCTGTTCGTAACTTTGGTTTGGCCGTTCGCTTGAGGATGAGCTACCGAAGTGAACTTTTGGTGAATGTGAAGCCCTTCACACCATTCTCTGAATGTCCGATCGGTGAATTACGTTCCATTATCCGAAACGAGGATGCGAGGTACACCGAAGCGGCAAACCACATTCTTCCATACGAAGTTGAGGGCGTTCTTGCTTGTGATCTTTGCCAAGGGCTCAGCTTCGACCCACTTAGTGTAGTAGTCGATGGCTACGATGAGGAACTGGAGTTGTCCGGGAGCTTTATCAAATGGTCCGACGATGTCAATTCCCCATTGCACGAACGGCCACGGGCTTTGCATGCTTATGAGGTCGGTTTGAGGTAATCTCAGCACCGTTCCATGGATTTGACATTTTGGGCACTTTTTGACTAGTTCGACTGCATCTTGAAACATTGTAGGCCAATAGTAGCCCCAGCGCATGACCTTTTTTGACAGTGCTCGAGCTCCAATATGGCTTCCACATGACCCTTCATGAACTTCGCTTAATGCATAGTTTGCTTGGTTCGGCCCGACACATCTTAGGAGAGGTTGAAGGTATGACTTTCTGTACAGAATTCCTTCTTGTAGAACGTACTTTGGTGACTTGCTTAAGATCTTTCTTGCCTCAAGCTTGTCACTGGGTAGCTCGCCCTTCTCCAAATAATTCCGAAGAGGAGTCATCCAATTCGGTGCTTCATCATCAATTACGAGGCCGACCTCGGCTTCTTCTATACTTCAGTGTTTGATTCCTTCCACTGGAGAGCTTGTTGATGAGGACGCCAATTTGCTTAAAGTATCAACTCGGGTATTTGCTCCTCTTGGGATTCGTACCAACTCGAAGTAGGTGAAGCTTTCTTGCAGACTCTTAGCTTTTTGGAGATACTTCTTCATTCTATCGCCCTTTGCCTCGTATATGCCGAGCATATGGCTAACTATGACTTGGGAGTCACAGTAGACTTGTACAGCTCGTACTTGAAGACTTTGAGCGAGGCGGAGTCCTGCAATTAAGGCTTCGTACTCCACTTCATTATTTGTGGTAGGGAAGTCGAACCGAAGTGCATAGGTTATCTCCTGCTCGTCTGGATTGAGAAGTATGATGCCTGCACCGCTTCCTGATTTTCCAGAAGCCCCGTCCACGTATACCTTCCAACAGTCTTTGGGCGGTTTACTTGTGGGTTCGGCTCCGACAATATCCGAGGCGGCATCGGGTGGCTTCGGTGCTTCCGTAAACTTAGATTCCACAAGGAAGTCAGCTAAGGCTTGGCCTTTGATAGCACTACGTGGACAGTAGCTGATGTCATGCCCACCTAGCTCGACTGCCCATTTCGCAATTCTCCCCGAAGCTTCAGGCTTCAATAGCACTTGCCGAAGTGGGAGGTCAGTGAGGACCTGTATAGGATGTGCCTGGAAATAAGGTCGTAGCCTCCTCGCTGCGTTTACTAACGCTAGTGCGATCTTCTCTAATGGCTGATACCTCGTCTCTGGTCCTTTGAGTGCTCGGCTGATGAAGTAGACCGGGAGTTGCCGACGTTTCTCTTCACGCACTGGGACTGCACTTATAGTCTCATCCGAAGCCGCGAGGTATAGGGATAGAATCTCACCTTCATGCGGGACCGACAAAGTTGGAAGCTTGGAGAGGTATTTTTTCAGGTCGACAAACGCTGATTTCTGTTCCTCTTCCCATTTAAAAACTGGGTTCTTCTTAAGAATCTTGAAGAACGGGAGTTGCTTCTCTGCCGCTTTCGAGAGGAACCGACTAAGGGCAGCTAGACAGCCCGTCAATTTGTGCACGTCGTGAATCTTCTCTGGAACTTTCATTTTTTGGACAACTCGGACCTTGGACGGGTTAACCTTTAATCCTTCTTGAGAAACCCAGCATCCTAAAAATTTTCCGGATCGGACCATAAAGGTGCACTTTTCAGGATTCAGCTTCAGGTTAACTTTCCGAAGGAGGCCGAGGACGATCTTGAGATCGTCGACACAGGTGGCTGGCTCTTTGCTTTTGATGACGATGTCATCCACATATACTTCCACATTTTTACCGATGTGGGGCTCAAATATCTTGTCCACCATTCTTTGATAAGTAGCTCCAGCATTCTTTAGTCGGAATGGCATTTTCTTATATGCGAAGACACCGAAGTCAGTGATGAAAGCTGTCTTTGGTGCGTCTTCGTCACTCATCAAGACTTGGTGATATCCTTTATACAGATCTAAGAAATTGAAAACCTTGTGGCCGACCAGAGCCTCGACTTTCTTGTCGATGTTGGGGAGAGGATAACAGTCTTTGGGGCAGTGTTTATTTATATCGGTGTAGTCAATACACATTCGCCAACCTCCTCCTTATTTCTTCACCATCACCGGGTTAGCAATCCACGTCGGATACTTGACCTCGAAGAGTATTCGTGCCTCTAACAGTTGGTGCACTTCGTCATGTATGACCTGGTTCCGGTCTGCTGCGAATACCCGCTGCTTTTGCCGGACTGGCTTTACTCCGGGGTCAATGTTCAGCCGGTGTGATAACATCTGGTGAAACTCCGGTCATGTCGAGTGGTGACCAGGTGAAGACATCTTTATATTCCCGAAGTAGTTGGACAATTTGCTTACGAAGTTCGGCTCCTCCAGCGAAGCCAACCTTAACAACCTTAGTTGGGTCATTTTCGTACACTACAACAGCTCCTACTAGCTCGTAGAATGCAGAATTGTCTTCCAACACTTCGGATTTCTGTAATTGCTATGCTTGCGGATGCTGAGGTGTCCCAACACCTCGTAGGGCGATCTGCATGCACTCCTTCGCCCTTTTCTGGTCACCGCGAACTATAATCACCCCATTCTTCGATGGAATTTTGATCATTAGGTGGTACGCCGAGCATATTGCCTTCATTGCAACCAACCAATCTCTTCCCAGGATGATGTTATAGGGGGAGTTCGCCTTCACGACAAAAAAACTGACGAGCTTAGTGGATGACAATGGGTGCTTACCCACTGTCACTGGGAGTTGAACTATCCCTTCGGTTTGCGTCTCTTGTTGGACGAAGCTTCTAAGGGGAATTGGTGCTGGTGTTAAACGAGCTTCTTCGACCCCTAACTTCTCAAAGCAATCCTTAAAGAGTACGCTTACCGAGGCCCCACTGTCGATAAAGATTCGCTGGACGAGCTTATTAGCCACCACTGCCTCAATCACAATAGCGTCTTGGTGAGGTATCATTGGTGGCACCGGGTCCTTCTCTGAGAAGGTAATGACCTTGTCTTTTTTGAACCTTTTCTGTAAAGGCTTGTCTGTAGAGGGACTTCTGGCCTCGGCCTTGAGCGACGACTTCGTTGCTCCTTGTGGAAGCCCGTAATAGCAGTGACGACTCCGTCGATCCGGGGTTGGTCTTCGTCTCCCTCCTCATCATCAGGCCTGGGCTTTTTGTCGACATGGGGGGCGCAATTGTTCCCTCCTCAGTTTCTGCGCTTTCCCCTACCCTGGGGTCGGGCATCATATTGGCCGCGACTTTGGTACTTTCTGAATGTACCGTCACGTACCAGGTGCTCGATATCCGCAGCTAGCTCCTGCAATCTTCCGTGTCATGGCCGTAGTCCTCATGGAATCGGCAGTATTTATCCTTAGACCGGCGTCTTGACCCACCACGTGACATGGGCTGAGGTCTCTGAAACAGGTTGGTATGAAGCTCATAAATCTCCGTCCTCGGCTTTGTCAGTGGCGTGAATTGGGTCTTCTCCGAAGTTTGCCGAGGTCCAAGTTGGGATTCAAGGGGGCCTCGCTGCAGTCTATCTAAGGCACTTCGGCGGCTCTGACTTCGGTCATTGCGCTCTTCTTTCCTCCGATCGGATGGTTCAGGCTTATCAGCCTCGCGCTTCTTCCTATCCGCTTCATCTGCTCGTGCGAAACGATCTGCGATGCTCCACAGCTGCTTCGACGTCCGTGGCTCTTCCCTGATGATCTCCTTGTAGAGAGCACCAGATTGGATGGCATTCTGGAAGGCTGAGATAAGGACTTCGTCGGTCAAGCGATCGACTTTCAGGCTTTCCTCGTTAAGCCTAGTCATAAAGTCACTTATTGATTCTCCTCGTCTCTGCTAATGGAAAGAAGTTGGGCCGGGGTAGTTTTTGCCTCGGCTTTCTGGAAAAATCTGCGTTCGAAAGCTTCGAGTAGGTCTGCGTATGATCCGATACTGCATGGAGGCAGGCTATCGAACCAACTACGAGCGTTATCGACAAGCAGTTCGGGAAATACCTTACACATGTAGGTATCCTCACTGAGACCTTGATTCATCATATTATATTGGTATTGGGACAGGAAATTGCTCGGATCGCATGACCCGTTGTAAGGCTTGATAGGAGGTACTCGATACTTCTCAGGGAGAGGAGTGTAGAGTATATAGTTGGTGAAGGGAGTAGAGATCTTACTGTAAACAGTAATCTCCCTCCTCGGTGATCGTCGTCACGCCGAGGTGAAGTAGTGTGACGACGAGGTGGGGTGATGGTACGGCGAGGTGAAGGTCTGTAGTTTCCTCGGCGTTTATCATCGAACCTCCTTTGACGAGGTGCCGCATCTCGTGCGCCCACAATTTGGATGCTTTGAGAATCGTGTTGCTGATGGGAACGGGATGTAGCTCCACGT